>JAKUAJ010000004.1:67743-219537 GCA_030562865.1 Kodamaea lidongshanica (nom. inval.) | reverse complement strand
TTTTTGAGCCAGAAAGCTTGGGGATTAGTTGTGATTTATTTAGTGTTTAGGAACATTAATACAAGCTATTGTTATTATTGGTTATTGAGTTTGACAGTACTCACAGATAATACATCAGGATACTCATTGAGATCTTAACTAGATAAAAGGGGACATTTAACTCGATATAGCTCAAACAGAGTTGAGGAGTTATAAAACATTCGTAAAACCAGCTGATGTGGCGCAGTGGTAGCGCAGCAGATTGCAAATCTGTTGGTCCTTAGTTCGAACCTGAGTATCAGCTCTTTTTTTGTATTTTGTGAATGTTTGTATTCCAGTTTTTTGGTTACATTTTAAAGTTTTTGTACAATAAATCTAGTTGAAGAATCATTGGTGACCTTGAACATACTTTTTCGTAGAAACTCGAACGGATTGAGAGTCTCGTTCGTGGGAGAAAATCAACGATAGATACACTCGGACGTTCAAAGCTTAAACTCGGTAAAATCATAGAATTCAAACAAGAATTCGATCGTATTGAATATTTATTTGTATATTCAAATCCAATGATTTCGTTATTTGGTCTCACTTAAGTATTTACTCTCACTTAAGTATTTGCTCTCACTTAAGTATTTACTCTTACTTAAGTATTTACTCTCACTTAAGTATTTACTCTTACTCAAGTACTTGCTCTCACTCAAGTATTTGCTCTCACTTTCAATATGCAACCAGCGGTTTACGTGCAGGACTACCACTGAGTTTGAAGTTGTTATTGGTGTAACTGAGTGAGTTCAAGTCGTTATTGGTGTTACTCAATATATCATCAGTTTGTAATGAATTCGCTACTCAATTGATGTAAAAGATTAACAAAGTACAGCTTGGCATGAGTAACTCGAAGCCAGCCGTCCACGCACCCAACCCTTAGAGCCAATCCTTTTCTCGAAGTTACGGATCTGTTTTGCCAACTTCCCTTATCTACATTTTTATAACAACTAGAGGCTGTTAACCTTGAAGACCTGCTGCGGTTATGAGTACGACTTGCCCGAACGAACGAAGGAACGAGCGAACGAAGGAGCGAAGCGAGTGAGTGAGTGAGTGAGTGAGAATAGATTTTTTTGAGGAACTGGCTCAATTTCCATCTATCGTTTCATCTCATTCACTCACACACGCTCTCACGCTCACTATATTGCAGTCGCTTCGCTGCTTCACAGAAGTTACTATAAAAGTCGCTTCGCTCGTAAGTTGCTTCGCATAAATCTCTCTATATTGCAGTCGATTCGCTTCGCTCCTAAGCTGCTTCGCAGATAGTGCAGTCGCTTCGCTCCTCATTTGCCGAAAGATTACGCTACTACTTATTCTTCGCTCGTTCGTTCAATCAGAGAAATTGGCCACTCTCTCATTCAAAGTTTGCTACTCATGAACGAACGAACGAGCGAACGAACGAGCGAACGAACGAGCGAACGAACGAGCGAACGAACGAGCGAACGAACGTGCGAAGAAACGAGCAAACTCACTCGCACTAAATCGCACTCAATCGAAATCACTCGAACTCACTCGAACTCACTTGCACTCACTTGCACTCAATCGCACTCACTCGAACTCACTCGCACTCGCTCACTCGCTTCGCACGTAAGCTCCCAAATCTCCACTTTGAATATTAAATATCATATTTGAACTCATTACTTACAGTGAACAGCACACCTCAAACAATAGTACATACACTCCAATAACTCGAAATACTCGCTTTGCTCGTTCGCTCGTTCGCTATATTCAACATAGTATTCAACAGAATATAACAGTGATACATTCTCAAGGGGGGACCCTTGGTATGAATTCTCAACTTTTGCAACAAAATCTCAAGGGTCCCCCCTTGGTTCGAATTCTCAACTTTTCAATAAAATACAACTTATTGACTGATTATGAAGGATACAAACGAGCGAAGCGTGTTTGTTCTCACTCACGAGCTCACGAGCTCACGAACGAACGAACTCAGAATTCGCACCCACTCACGGACTCATTCACGCACTCACTCACTTACTCACTCACTCACTCACTTACTCACTCACTCAAATCTCAAGGGTCCCCCCTTGGGTCGAATTCTCAACTTTTGAAACAAAATCTCAAGGGGGGACCCTTGGTACGAATTCTCAAAAAATCACTTACTTTGCTCGTTCAACAGAACATCCAAACAAGTGTTAATAATAAACACGAAGGAACGTACCTCTTGAGACACGTACCGTAATAATGGAACTCACGAACGAACGAACGAACGAACTCACGGACGCACGAACTCACGAACTCACGAACTCAAGAACTCACGCATTCACGAACTCACGAACTCACGAACTCACGAACTCACGAACTCACGAACTCACGAACTCACGAACTCACGAACTCACGAACTCACGAACTCACGAACTCACGCACTCACGAACTCACGAACTCACGAACTCGCTTCGCTCGTTCGTTCGCTCGTTCGTTCGTTCGTTCGTTCGTTCGTTCGTCCGTTCGTTCACTCTACACCCTCAACCACAACTATTTATTATCATACACATTATCTTTTACCATTTTGACCCCAATTATTATTCGAAGAGGCATGACTCCACCCATTATTCCAACTAGACGATTCATTACGAACTGTCGACTGAGTATAATGAGAAGTTTCCGAATAAACCAGTGGAGCATAATTACGTTGGAAATCTGGACGAGTTAAATCCAGTACCCTTGATGAACTATTAACATGTGTATAGTCCAGGGTTGCTTGAGAACTAGTACTTGGCATGACTTTACCCAAAGAACTAGCATTTCTTGGAGGGTAATTTGAAAAATTTTGTGGAGGATAACCATGAGCAGTTGCATTTGATGAAAGTAAAGAACTTTGAGAATGAGGGTTTTGTTTATAAAAATCATTTGATTCAAAAGGATTCAACATATTCCTACTCTTATCCATAGGTCTATTGAATGAATTAAGGGTATATGAAGAATTATTGTTACCAGCATAAATTCCAGGCATTAGAGACCCATTACCTTTTAAAGATGAATCAAAAGTACTTGTTTTAGCTAAAGTTCTTGGTTTCTTTTTTCCAAAATACATATAATCTTCCATTTCTTGTTGTAATTTTCTGTTATTTTTAAGAACAATCTTACGAATAGCAGCACTAACCACATGAGTTCTATAAGATCTCATTGATTTATAACCTCTTTTACGTAAAACAAAGGTAACAAAAGGGTATAAAGATGCACCAAATAAAAATTTTGTAAAGAAAAAGGTCCAAATAATAACTGATATACAAGTGAATGATAAAATGATTGCCAAAGTTAAATTCATAGTTGCAATGAATTTAATATTTTCTAAGATGTTATTATTTGCTTCACCACCAGTTGCATAAAAACGTATAGTTAAAATATTAATAACTTGTCTTGGAGTATCAGCTAATAAAATTTGAAGAGCATTTGATAATTCAACATCACAATGAAAACATGCCCAATCAAAAATATTACCAACATCAAATTGATGGAAAAAGCAATGATAATTATATGATCTTAATGTATAAAGTTTTCTTGCTGTTATATCTAAATATCCCATTGCAATATTTTTTGTTCTATAAGTAAGAATTCCCCAAATATTATGATAAAGAACTAAACCTATTTCAAAAATAATACAAAGGGTAAAGACCCATTTTGCTTGAGCATATGCATAAGGTTGAATCTCTGAGTTTGACCATCTATGAAAAACAAGGATATTAAAACATAAATAAATATCTGTGCAAAGTAATATAGATGATAATATAATAACAATCCATTCATATATAAACCAGAAAACTAGTTTACCACTGGTATTATGGAAGGAGTCAACATTTACAACATCAAAAGTTGATAAGTCAGCTCCTTCATTCCGAATATGTTGATCAACATCGAACTTGGTTCTTTGAAAGAAAGGCTTCATGATCTATAACTTGAAGGTTGCTTGTTTCCTTCCTTATATCTTCAAGTTTGATATCGTTTACTAATTTATAAAATTTCAATGTGCGAACTTCGTATTAAAAAGTAACTTTGGAAGATCGGTTTTACAAAGCCACTGAATGACTTTTGAATTTGTGTCATTTATATAAAGGGTTTCAGTTTCCTAAAATAGGTCCAAGGCTGGTGTGTGTGTGGTGTGGTGTGGTGAGTAGGTGGTGGTGAGTTGGTTTGTAGGTGATTTAGTGTACTTGATTGTTTGAAGATTTTTGTCGAGTGTTATGAATAAAGTGGGATTTAATGAGGGATTGATGTGGGATTGATATAAAGTGGGATTATAAAGTGGGATTGATATAAAGTGGGATTTATATAGCTTGAATGTGTAAAGATTAATATGGATGTTTAAAAGGTCAACCTGGGTAAACCCAGGTTGTTTCAGGTTGTCACTGGTTGTCACTGGTTGTTCCTGTCCCGGTTGTCCCGGTTGGTAATCTTAATGATTCCTCAATCAAATGCCTGATCATTAACTCACTATGAGATGGTTTAAAATAGAAAATAAATTTTAGAATGGTTATAAAAGATACGACCCAAGGCAGTGGTAATATTATTAAGTTAAACTTGTTCCACAATTGTTGCATTATTGTAACAGTTGGAGATGGTGCGATGGAGAAAATTTGTAGTTATTTATAGAAGAGCGAGCGAGCGAACGAACGAACGAGCGAGCGAACGAACGAACGAGCGAAGCGAGTTCGTGAGTGAGTTCGTGAGTGAGTTCGTGAGCTCGTGAGCTGGTGAGTTCGTGAGTTCGTGCGTTCGTGAGTTCGTGAGTTCGTGAGTTCGTGAGTTCGTGAGTTCGTGAGTTCGTGAGTTCGTGAGTTCGTGAGTAAGTGAATAAGTAAGTTCGTGAGTGAGTAAGTGAATAAGTGAGTTCGTGACTTCGTGACTTCGTGAGTGAGTTCGTGAACGAGTAAGTGAATACGTGAATAAGTGAATAAGTGAATACGTGAATAAGTGAATAAGTGAATAAGTGATTTCGTGAGTGAGATTTCGCGAGTGAGTAGGTGAATAAGTGAATAAGTGAATAAGTGAGTTCGTGAATAAGTGAGTTCGTGAATAAGTGAGTTCGTGAATAAGTCAGTTCGTGAGTGAGTGAGTTCGTGAGTTCGTGACTTCGTGAGTGAGTGAGATCGTTAGATCGTTAGAGATCGTGAGGTTGTGAGGTTGTTCGTGAGTAGCGGTTTCAAAAAGAGCAAACGAGTTCGTAGGGTGCGATGCTGAACTCGCTTCGCTCGTTCGTTCGCTCATTCGGTCGTTCGTTCGTTCATGCGAATGGCAAACTAACTGACCCAAGCGAGTTCGTGATTTCGTGATTTCGTGACTTCGTGTATTCGTTCGTTCGTGTGTACTTGTGTACGTGTATTCGTGAGTAACAAATAAAGTGACTGAAGAGGAGGATGCGAAAACAATACGTGCAGATATTATTTTCGCAGCCAATGCTGTGAGTGAGAGAGTGAGTGAGTTCATGAGTTCATGAGTGAGTGCGTGAGTTCATGAGTTCATGAGTGAGTAAGTGAGTGCGAGAGTGAGTAAGTGAGTGCGAGAGTAGCGAACTATTGAGTTCGTGAGTTCGTTATTACGTTCGCTCGTTCGTTCGCTCGTTCGTTCGCTCGTTCGTTCGCTCGTTCGTTCGCTCGTTCGTTCGCTCGTTCGTTCGCTCGTTCGTTCGCTCGTTCGTTCGCTCATTCGTTGGTCCGTTCGCTCGTTCGTTCTTTCGCTCGTTCCCTCATTCGATCATTCGTTCGTTCATTCTTTTCGCTCGCTCGTTCGTGTGCACTTGTATTCGTGTATTCGTGAGTAGCAAATAAAGTGACTGAAGAGGACAATTCGTAGATATTGTTTTCGCAGCCACTGCTGTGAGTGAGTTCGTGAGTGGTTGAGTGAACAAATGTGAGTGAGTCGAAAGCGAACATTCGAAGCAAGTTAGAGTGAGTGAATAACTAAGTGAGAGTGAGTAAATAAGTGAGTGAGTGAGTGAGTGCGAGAATAGCGAACTTTGAGTTCGTGTGTAAGTTCGTTCGTTCGTTCGCTCGTTCGCTCGTTCTTTCGTTCGCTGGTTCGTTCATGCGAATGCAAACGAACTCAACCAAGCGAGTTTGTGATTTCGTGATTTCGTGTGAACGTGTGTACGTGTGTACGTTTATTCTTGAGTAAATAAAGTGACTGAAGAGCACGATTTAGATATTATTTTCGCAGCCAATGCTGACAGTGAGTGAGTGCGAGAGTATCGAACATTTGAGTGAGTTCGTGAGTGAGTTAGTGAGTGGTTGAGTGAACAAATGTGAGTGAGTCGAGAGCTATAATTCAAAGCAAGTGAGAGTGAGTGAATAACTGAGTGAGAGTGAGTGAATAACTGAGTGAACTTTTGAGTTCGTTCGTTCGTGAGTTCATTCGTTCGTGAGCTCGTTCGTTCGTGAGTTCATTCGTTCGTTTGGTCGTTCGATCGTTCGTTCATTCGTTTCGCTCGTTCGTTCATTCGTTTTGCTCGCTCGTTCGTGTGCACTTGTATTCGTGTATTCGTGAGTAACGAATAAAGTGACTGAAGAGGACGATTCGTAGATATTATTTTTGCAGCCAATGCTGTGAGTTCGTGAGTGAGTGCGTTCGCTCATTCGTTCGTTCGCTCATTCGTTCGTTCGCTCATTCGTTCTCTCATTCGCTCATTCGTTCGTTTCGCTCGTTCGTTCATTCGTTTCGCTCGTTCGCTCGTCCGTTGGCTCATTCGCTCGTTCGTTCGCTCATTCGCTCATTCGTTCATGCGAATTGCAAACTAACTGAACCAAGCGAGTTTGTGATTTCGTGATTTGGTGACTTCGTGTATTCGTTCGTTCGTGAGTGGTTGAGTGAACAAATGTGAGTGACTACCAGAGCGAGCATACGAAGCGAGTTAGAGTGAGTGCGTGAGTGAGTGCGGGAATGAATAAGCGAGTTCGTGAGTGATCTAAACTTTCAACTGTTCAACAATAACTGCTTAACAATAAATATTTGACAATAACTGTTCACTATGTCCAAGTAATCTTTTTGGCCACTTGACTTGGTGATTGAGAAAAGGTTACTCTTTCACATTTTTTGTAGCAAATCTCTCAAGACCGTACCGCAATAATTGAACAAATCATAAGAATCAGTAGTGAATAAAAATCATAAGAATCAGCAGTGAATATAAATCATAAGACTCAGTAGTGAACTCATACAATCATATTCAAATTGGCTCATTTGGTTTTGTCGAGTAAGTTTATTCTGAAAACTCTAGGACAGGTGAGGTTTACCAAACGAGCGAGCTGTATTGCATGTTTTATGATTTGTGATTACCAATTTACAATCAATACAGCCATTTACGATCAGTACAGTCATTTACGATCAATACAGTCATTTGAAAAAAAAGATTAAAGAAATTTTCAATCAGGATTCAGTAATAGAGAATCAATATGAATAATCAGTTTATCAGAATAACACTTTTAGACCATAAACAGAATTGGAGTGAGTGAGTGGGTGAGTAAGTGAGTGAGATTTAGCGAGTGAGTTCGTGCGGTCATGAGCAACACTTTAAAAAGAACAAACGAGTTTGGGGGGACCATTCAAAAAGAACAAGAAACAAACTCGCTTCGCTCGTTTGTCAAAAAACGACAACTGCAGGACTCGAACCTACGCGGGCAGAGCCCAAAAGATTTCTAATCTTTCTCCTTAACCACTCGGACAAGTTGCCTTGAGATACTCGTCTGAATGGTGTCTTTAACGTGTGGATCCAATGCAGAACATACCATTTTAAACCGCTATATTGTTCAGTTTAAATTCTATTCTCGGTATAACATCAACTCTAATGAGTCTTTTAGACATTATTGTGTGCATGTTGGGCACTTGTGGCTATTTCATCACTAATCAGGGCTGAATAAGCAATCATGGAGGTGCATACGTACTGGTTTATAAAGACTAGAAAACACCTACGAGAGTACCAATAGCAAACTTGGCAATTCTTTTCTTTAGACGTTGAGGAATAGTCAGAAATAATATCCTGAGTATGGAACTTTTGAGTGAGCGAATAAGTGTGTGAATAGGGAACTTTTGAGTGAATAAGTGATTGAGCTGGGAACTTTTGAGTGTGTTGAAAACCAAGACCCTTACCGCAATAATTTTGCAGCTATATGGAAAGCAAGTTGCTAATGGCGAAAAATTACAGTCTTTAGATAAAAATTATGGTGGAATTGACTTTGACCAGTTCGGTCGAGTGAGATGCTTTTAGTGTTGAGCCATCACCTAAAACCTCTCCAAATTATATAGATAACTAATCTAGTCTTGTTCCAATGCTCAAAAGCAGCGATAAAGACAAAATGACTTAGACTTGTACTCATGGAAAAAGCCATATCAGTAGTGCTTGTGTGTTACAAGGCCAAGGTGGAGGCAGTGAAAAAACCTTCTGGTGGTGGGTTCTTTGAAATATCAAAAGTTTACTATAATAATGATGGTACGTGAAGTCATAATTATGGTACGCGAAGTCATTATAATAATGATGGTGCCCAAATTTATCCACGGACTGATGATGATGATGAAATCAACGTTCTAAGCCATTTTTTTGATTCCACTGGTTTGCTCCATTATTGCAGTACGAGTGGTTTGTTCCATTCCATTATTAGTAATATCCTATTTTTGTATGAGCTTTGATGTGTTCCAGGCAGTTGCAAAATTAGCACACACATGGGGGGACAGTGATGGAAAAAAAGTTTATGAGGTTAGATACTAATAATGTCAAGAATCATGATTATTACATTCGATTACCCTCAACACAACTCAATTGAGTGTATACTGGCTCTCCCATAATGACAAGATATCAAATAGTGAAACGTTAACCTGGCTACAGATTTGGCTGTACAACGAACGAACGAGTTAACGAGCGAAGCGAGGAGCGAGTGAGGGAGCGAGTGTGTGTGAGTGCGAGTGTGAGTTCGTTCGTTCGCTCGTTCGTGAGTACCGATTTCAATAAAGTAATCTCCATTCTCAATACTAATTGTTACGAGTATTGAGACACTTAACGTTCAACACTCAATATCAACCTTCTTTGACGAAACGATTAATAACTCTAGAAGTTCAAGTTCCATTTTAAAAACAATTAGCCGAAAATAGAACAGCTTATGTCCATGATGATATTACTCTTGCTCAAAGGTGGTGTATGTCCATATTGATCATATAACCAAAAGTGCTCAAAGGTGGTGTACCGAAAATTCCTAAATAATCAAAATAACCTCCAATTGCTTCATAAAGCTTTTCATGTTCTCAAATCACAAAAAGACCTCCATGAAGCATAATTCAATAAATCCCTATATTGTCTGAAATTTTATCGAACTACACCTCAACAATTGAGAGCAGCAAGTTTAGAAATTTTTATTAAACTTGATGAACAAGGTTTATCCAAAAAGTGATATAAGTCAACTTTCGACAATTTCTTTGGAATATCTTAAAAAAACCTCAACCCATAGTCGTATGTGTTGAGCACTAAAAAATGATTCCGCCCAGGATCGAACTGGGGACGTTCTGCGTGTTAAGCAGATGCCATAACCGACTAGACCACGCAACCATTTATGGGGTTTGAAAAATGGCGGTTTTCCAAGTCAGCTGCCTACTCATAATTATCCTGTGAGCTCATATGTTGGTGGTATAAAGATAAAGGCAAAATATAGTTATTTCTTGACAGTTGATTCAAAACCATCATGACAGGAGTTATCCAACATTAATAGCTAGCTTCATCATAAAAAACCTAATAGCCTGTTAATACCGCTTGTTACTAGCCAGGTCGAGCTTATACTGCTAACACCTTAAGAATAGGTGCGACCTTGATGCTTTTTGAGAAAACTGAAAACTTCCAAGTCATCATGGGATAACCTTGAAATAACACTTTGGTTGTTATAGGCTGTTGATGACTTTTACGCTCACTTGGTTTTGTATTACTCGTGAGAACACCTGGTCCAAATACATGTCGTTTCTAGCCATAATACCCAGCCAATACTTTAGGTGTTATTTATAATCAAAAATGGATTCATTAAAAGCTACACTAGAGGCATGAAGTATGTGTTCATTACATGAGTCATGAATGATTTTTATCACATACTCACATACTCACTCACTCACCAACTCACTAACTCACTCAATCACTCACTCACTCACTTACTCACTCACTCACTCACTCACTCACTCACTCACTCACTCACGCACTCGCACCGCTCGTTCGTTCATGAGTTGTATGATTTTGTTTGCAGCCAACGGACAATATACAGGATTGTAATACATTGGATTGAGGACATTGAGAGAGTATCTCGGAATATTCCCAAGATGAAAATGTTTCAATAGAGGTTAAAATGTGTAGAATTCACGATAAAACAGCCAAGGAGAGTAGGAAGTTTGACTTGAATGATTTCCATGAATATTAACTGATTTGATTATGATTTCTACAAATACTTATTGCTTTGATCTGAATATGATTGTTATAAATTCACAAATATTATAATTTTATTTTTGCTATTATATAAGAAGATCGGAGCCAAAGATGGACAAGCAAAGCGAGAACATAGTTGAATAAACTGCTGCGAAGCAGCATAACGAGCGAAGCGAGATATATAGTTGGAGTGAACTGCTGCGAAGGAGCTCAACGAGCGAGGCAAGAACAGTAGTTGGAGTGAACTGCTGCGAAGCGAGATATATAGTTGGAGCTAACTGCGGCGAAGTAGCACCACGAGCGAAGCGAGATATATACTTGAAGCTAACTGTTGCGAAGCAGCACCACGAGCGAACGAGCAATAAGTTTTTTGAGGAACCAAAAAGTTATTTGGTTAATAGTACTAGTGGTGATTTAACGGATACCATCAAATTTGGTGTTAAATTTGATGCTGAACCATACAATTATCCGAAAATACTTGTGGGGTTGAGTGAGTGAGCATTGAACTCTTGTCGAACGAGCAAAGCGAGTGAATTATTATGATCAAAGGAGCAAGTGAATTTAAGAGAGCCAGTGAGTATTCTTTTGGTAATCTCTATGAATTCATTACAAAGAAATTACACGATTCCTTACATTTTGCCAAATCTCTAAAATCGTTTAAAGTTTGCAGGTACAAAGTAACGTTAAATGTCAGCAAGAATGGTATTTTGCCATCGCAGTGAAGAAAGATTTGATATATGAAAATGGTCAAGATAGTTGTTAAGAGCAAGATTTGGAAATAAAGTCAGATTTAATTCATATCACATACCTAATTACTGTACTCTCGGTACTGCACATCACACTAGCGAACGAGCGAACGCACTCGTACTCACGCACTCACTCGTACTCACGAGCTCACTCAAGAGCTCACTCAAGAGCTCGTTCGCAAATCATAGGAAACTAAATAGGAAACTCATTCTTTACTAAGAGAAAGGGGACAATAACTCATTAGAGCTCAAATATACTTGAGGATTTATAGAACATCTGGGGCTGGATCGAGGTGAAGGAGTACAGCAAGTTGTTGAATTTTCTAGCAAAGCGAGTGAGTGAATAACGGATTCTTTTGACTGAACGAACGAGCAAAGCGAATGAGTAGCGGATTCTTTTGATTTGAAAGTACTCTACGAATTCAATTCTTTCAATGTGAAGATAGTTTCTATGATTTCAAACTGTCACCTTCAAGATTGATATTTAAATTAAAAAAATATGAAGAGTCGAGGTAGTTTTGTTAGGTTGAGCATATCTCGCTCATAGAATGAACCACCACACGTGGGTGCTGTTCAACGCTGAACACAATAACTAGGTCGATAGACTAATTATCGACTCACGTAAAGATGTGGCTGAATAAAAATGTGTTAATCTACACTAGAATAATTGCCTCTTTGAGCATACTATAAGCTAATTGGAAACCAGCCATAGTAACTATATATAGAGGCCTAATTCCGATAAACATCAGTTAAGTTCTAAAGCTTGTACTAGACATTAAGTTAATATCTGCCAATCATAACAAGTTTATACCTTTGCTTCGCAGTAGAATATTCAGTTATGTATCTCGGTTCGCAGCAGTCAGCTCCAACTATACATCTCGGTTCGCTCGTTGTGCTTCTTCGCAGTATTTTATACCTTTGCTTCGAATCAGTTCACTTCACCTATATATCTCGCTTCGCTCGTTGTGCTGCTTCGCAGCAGCTTTTATCCTCAAGAAAATTTGCACCCATCTGAACGCTCAGACATTTGGTTTGTACAACAGAGTTTCCAGTGCGTAGACTAGAATCTGTGAATTCATCTGAATGCTAGACACTTGTTTATAGAGCTATACTCCTCATCCAACCTCTTTTTCAAAATGACAAACTAAAAGTATGCTCAAACCGATTTTTGGTCATCTTGGCAATCAAATGAAATTATTCAATAGTGGGTGAAACGTGAAAACCCGGAAACCTCATTTTCCAATAACTGGGCGTGTGGCGTAGTTGGTAGCGCGTACCCTTAGCATGGGTAAGGTCTCGGGTTCGATTCCTGACTCGTCCATTTTTACCTTCCGATCATTTTTTGTTGATAATCACCCTTTGGTTGACAATAGAGCGATTTATGTGAACTAATAAAGTTATCTTCAATAGCTATAAATCGTCGTAAATGTGTATCCTGAGTGTGTACCCTGAATGCTGCCATAAATGTCAAAACTCCCTTACTTACTCACGAACTATGAGTGCGTGTATCGTAGTTCAATTGAGTGGGACCTGCGACGAATAGTACTGCTTCGCAGCACTATTACTGATGTGCAGCAATATGTCTAACATTTATAGTCGCTTCGCTCCTGAGCTGTTTCGCAGCATTATATACCTCATTAATGGTCGCTTCGCTCCTGAGCTGCTTCGCAGCAATAGAGCCAAGTTCAAAGTTACTATTCCATCAGATTCAATAGCACTCATTCGTTAATTTTGCAATCATAATGCCATGTAAATCTTATGGTTGCATGCAGGCCTTGTGCTGCACCGGATTCTCTTAAAATTCATTTGAATTGCTCCATATTGGAAACAGCATACGGAATACCGATTAAGCTCACCAAAGAATGCACTTCGTTACATAAAATGTGGATATGCTGGTGTGCCGGTACGATGTGAATATGCTGATATGATCTGGATATGATGTCAAAATATCTTGTCTATATATATCTATATGTCTTTATATGCGAAGCGAGTATTATAGTTACAAATATCACAACTCCCTCACTCGCTTGGCTCGTTCACCTGTCTCTGTCACTCACTTAGGTGAGGGAGGTGCCCAAGTGACTTGAATAGATGATTTATCGCAACCATTATTTTACGCAACAGAACTCAGACTTGCAGTACCAATATGGCAGATGGGTCTGCAAAAATGAGCTTTGTATATGAAGGTTTATTTGTATTTCAATAATGGAGATGGTGATATATATGAAGATTAAGATATGAGGATTAAGATTTGGAGATATGGAGATGTTACTCATTCAAAGTAACAATGTTAGTGAGTGAGTGAGTGCGTGAATGCATGAGTGCGTGAGTCCGTGAATGAGTGAGCGAGTACCTGAGTAAGCAACCTTGAGAAAAATTCACCAGACTCCCAAAGGGAGCTTGGAAGAATTCGAATAAGTGCCATAGAAAGAGATCTTTCTCACTCATTTCGCTCATTCATTAATCAATAAATTCGCTACTCACGAACGAACGAACGAACGAACGACGAACGAACCAACGAACCAACGAACGAACGCACTTATACACGATCTCAAAGCTCGCTACTCTCGTACCCACTCACTTATTCACTCACTCTCACTCACTCACAGCTTTGGCTGCGAAAATAGTATCTACGAGTCGTTTTCTTCAGTCACCTTATTTGCTACTCAGGAGTGAACGAACGAACGAATTAAAGAATGAACGAGCGAAAGAATGAACAAGCGAACGATCGAGCGAACGAACGAACGATCTCACTCACTCACTCGCTCACTCACTCACGAACGAGCGAACGAACGAGCGATCTCACTCACTCACGAACGAGCGAACGAACGAGCGAACGCACTCACTCACGAACTCAAATGTTCGCTACTCTCACTTCCTCACTCACTTATTCACTCACTCTCAGTCGCTTCGCATGCTCGCTCGCTCACTCACTCACTCACTCACAGCATTGGCTGCGTAAATTATATCTACGAATTGTCCTCTTCACTTTATTTGTTACTCACGAATACACGAATACACGAACTCACCAACTCACGAACTAAAGATTTAACGAAATCACGAAATCACGAATGAGCGAACTCGCTTGGTTTAGTTAGTTTGCCATTCGCATGAACGAGCGAACGAACGAACGAACGAACGAACGAACGAACGAACGAACGAACTTATTCACTCACTCACTTACTCACGCACTCACTCACTTACTCACGTACGAACTCACGTACGAACTCACGCACTCACTCATGTACTCACTCACTCACTCACTCACGAACGAACGAACTCACGTACGAACTCACGTACGAACTCACGCACACACGTACTCACTCACGCACACACGTACTCACACACGTACTCACGTACGAACTCACGAACTCACGCACGTACGAACTCACGTACTCACTCACGAACTCACTCACGTACTCACTCACGCACTCACTCACGCACTCACTCACGAACTCACGTACGAACTCACGTACGAACTCACGTACGAACTCACGTACGAACTCACTTACGAACTCACGTACTAACTCACGTACTAACTCACGTGCGAACGTGCGAACTCACTCACGTACGAACTCACGTACGAACGAGCGAACTCACTCACGCACTCACTCACGAACTCACTCACGTATATAACTGGTGAATTGGGGTCCTCTGTCTGATTGAATTGAGTTCGGAATACCATGAAGTGGGAAATACCAGTTGGTAATTAAATCAATCAAATCGATTTCAGAAAAGGCAGCGTTAACTGGGTAGAAGTGTGTTCAGTTCGCCCGAGAACTTATCGACAATGGTGAGAATGGCATTGACAGATCCTTGGGGTGTATCAACTAAGGGAAGTCCTGTAATAAGATCAATAGCAATATCAGTCCATCTTGCCTTTGGTGGATCAACCGGTTGGAGTAATCCTAAGGGTTTTTGATTTTTGTTTTTATTTTTCAGGCACACCGAGCAGCTGGCAACGTAATTGTTCAAGATTGATGTCATTTTGGGGAAATAATAATAGCGTCTCATATCTAAGCTCCATCTACGCATACCAGGGTGACCACCGCTAAGATTGGGGTGAGTCATCTGTAACAATTTTTGGATCTTTCCTTCGGGAACACACAATTTCTCTTGGTAATAGAGTAAACCGTTCTTTGGGTGTAATTCGTATGGGGTGTCTTTGTATGAACCACGCTTCTTGATTTCTGTCCAAATTTTCCCAAATACAGCATCCTTTTTATAATCTTTTGCGAATGAATTAAGCCAAGCGCTATCAGTATCTGAGAGTGTTAAAGCAGCAAGCACCGATGTCAGTTTGTAAAGCGGATCAAAGTTGGGGTTGCGCGACATATTATCAGCAAGGACATTGACTTCATCTGGGTAGTATTCGCATGTAAACCTGAAGTAGTTGATTGTGGATACCCACCGTTGGATTTTGGGCGCCAAAGGTTCAGCAGATATCGGCGTAGACCGGGCTGGGTCTAAAATTTGGGCAATCAGTCATTAGTCTGTGAAAATTGTAAATTTCCGGCCTTCAAGAAAAAAACGGAATTTGGTAACAGCCATGAGTACCGCGTAGAATTCTTTAGTATGAATATCCCAGTTGAGTTGGTGGATATTCAATGTTTTGGAACGGTACTCGATTGGTCTCCATTTCTTGGGATTGTTTTGGTCAGGTTGGAGTAGAACAGCAGCAACAGCAAAGTGAGACGCATCAGTATGGATTCGAATGGGTTTTTTGAAATCGAAAACTTGGAGTACGATGTTCTCAGCAGCGGCATTTTTGAGATCTTCAAAAGCTTGTTGACAGCGGGTTGACCAGTTAAAACGAACCATATTTTTTGTTAACTCAGTGAGCCGTAGCACGAGCAGCGAAATTTGGTATTGTATCCTGGATGTAACCAACATGACCGAGAAATTCTTTCACATTGTTTTTATTGCCTGGGGCTCCAATGTTAGCAATCTGACCTTTTGTTGTATCTGTTGCGGCAATACCATCGCGATTGATAGTATGACCGACCCATTCCAATGATGGTTGGTGAAATGTAGATTTTTTCCAATTAATTTCGTGGTTGTTTGACGTCAAGGTATCAAGTACTAACTTTAGGTGTTTCTCATGTTCCTTTGCATTTTTGAATAAAATGAGAATATCATCAAGATAAACGCGACAGAACTCGTAGTGGGGTCTCAAAAGCATCGTCATGTAGCCACCAAAAACTTGAGGGGCGTCACAAAGTCCAAAAGGTAACACAACCCATTCATATTGTCCGGAAGGGGTGAGAAATGCCGTGTGTGGTGACGTTTTAGGGTGGAACGAATGATGTAGGCAGAATAATCAAAGTGAAGTTGCGAGAGAAGATGCGAGCAAAACGAGGAACGAACGAATGAGCGAGCGAGCGAGTTCAAAATCCCGCACGTACTCATAAACTCACGAACTGACAACCTGAAGCACTCACTCACGCACTCACTCACTTGCATGCTGGAACCATTTTTTGGTTATGAAAATGTCTAAAATAATTCTGAACCTAGCCCAGTAAACTGATTATTTGCACCCAAGCTTCGTAAAGAGTAAAGTTGAAAATGAAGAGATGGTGGTTATAAAAATCCAATAGTGCTGCGAAGCAGTACTATTAGTGCTTGATACTCACAACGAACGAACGAACGAACTTACGCACTCACACATTCACTCACTCACTCACGAACGAACTCAATCACTCACTCAATCACTCACACTCACACTCACACTCACACTCACACTCACACTCACACTCACACTCACACTCACACTCACACTCACACTCACACTCACACTCACACTCACACTCACACTCACACTCACACTCACACTCACACTCACACTCACACTCACACTCACACTCACACTCGCACTCGCACTCACTCACTCACACTCGCACTCGCTGCTTTGGACTAGTGAGTTGGTTGTGAGTTACATTAACAATTGTTTGTATAAAGTATATTTTCCTAACAATATATGATATGGAACAAACCTAGAAGCATACCACAACAATTTGCAGGATTCGAAGCAGTATTCGCAGCAGAATTCGTATACTCGAATCAAGCAGAATTCTTATATTTGAGCACTGTGAACGAACGAACGACCGAACGAACGAGCGAACTTATTCACGAACGAACGAACGAACGAACTTATTCACGAACGAACGAACTTATTCACGTACTCACTCACGTACTCACTCACGTACTCACTCACGTACTCACTCACGTACTCACTCACGTACTCACTCACGTACTCACTCACTCACTCACTCACTCACTCACGCACTCACTCTCTCGCTTCGCTCGTTCGTGAGTTCGTTTGTTCGTTCGTTCGTTCATTCGTGCGCAAAAACTTTCACCCAACACATGTCCTTCAGTCCCAGCCAAATCATCGAACAACTTGAAGCAGCTCGGCAGCTTGCTCTATCCGATTCCAAAATGTACCCACTGGTACTTAAACAAATTCTTCAATTTCTTCCCAATCCCGAGCCAACTATTGAAAGCTGGTGCGTTAAATTCCTTCGTGAGTCTTTTGTTGATGAAAGTCAAAGTTCAGAAGGAACAAAGTATGGTAAACTTGCCGAGTTTAGTCGAGTTGAACTTGCTATTGAAACATTAGATGCGCTTAATGCTCTTTCACAACTGCGTAATATTGAAACAGTTGGAGATGTTATCAATATATCTAGTGTTGTGTACAAATTAGTGTTTAAATATGTTGCCGAAAATGATGGAGTTAATAATATTTGGAGTAAATTAACAGAATTAAAGAATTCATTAGTTAATAAATTTCAACTGAGTTCACCACTTCCAGCATCAGATAATGAAGAACATGATTTAATGAGAAATATTGAAACCAAGTTAGAATTAATTAAATTTATAATGATTGTTATTGATCATCAATCAAAATCAACAGTTATTGGAACATCATATAAAAGTCAATTTAATTTATTAAATGTACCTTCAACTCATTCATTAATTACACCAAATAATATGGAATATGAAGCTCAAAGTTTACTTGATATGCTTTTAAAAACTCTTTCTCATGATGTTTTAATTCCAACTTTAATAACTGCAACAATTAATCATTTCATTATAATTATGAAACGTAAACCTCAATTTGTTACAAAAGTTCTTAATGCTATACAAGATTTTGAAACTAATAAAAAATTTCAATCAAATTATCAAAGTATTGAACAATTTAAACTTGCCAAAAAATATGTTGATAGAGTATTAAAAATTTTTATTCAACATTTACAAAAGAATAATTTAATTCCAGTTAATTATCAAGCTTCACTTAATAAGAAAGTTAATATGTTAATTGATCGTGGTAATGACATTCGTAAAAAGAATGTATTAACAATTCCTGATAATTCAATTAAAAAGCGTAAATTTGATGGGTTTTTAAATAGTTCAAAAAGGTTAAAATCTTCGGATGCAACTTATCAAAAACTTTACACTTTGAATGATATTAATAATGAATTGAATAATTTTGATTTAACTTCAGTTCCTCAAAATATTTTATCAAGTATGGTTGTTATTGCTCTTAATAGAGCTAGTGTACTGAAATTATCAAAAGCTTTGGAAATCATCAGTGAACGTTATATAAATGTAGTTAATTCATCAGAAAAAGATAATAAATTGGATAACAATAATGAATCAAAAAATGATTCAAAAAGTGAGTCAAATTCAAACAATCACATAAAAGAAAATGACGATGAAAATAATCTTGATGATGATGATGATGATGATGATGGTCAAGCTTATAATCCAGAAACAGTTTACACCCTTCCTCCTCCAACAGATCTCTCTTTTCAAGATAAAAAAGATCATATTCATATTATTATACGAAACTTTTTCAAATTAGCAAATTCTCCAGTACAAGAAGCAGTTGGTGAAAATGTATTCAATACTGATGTTAACTCAGAATTAACTAAATTAGCTATTAAACTGTGGAAAAAAGATAGTTGGATTGTATTATTAACAAGATTGGCAACAAGAGGAATGAGACTGACTGAAAATGATATTAGTAAAGATGCTAAAAATAATGATGAATTAAGTGATATGGTTCGTACAGCCATATTTGATTACTTTTTGGATTCCATTCATGCTCGTATAGATATAATCATAGAATGGCTTAACGAAGAATGGTACTCTGAAAAAGTTTTTAACGAACTGCAAACGCCATCAATCAAGGAAACCCCAATTTATATAAAATGGGCTGGTAAAGTTTTGGATGCAATGATTCCATTTTTGGAAACAAATGATAGAAAAATTTTCATCAGGTTATTAAGTGACTTGCCATACTTGAACGTTGACTTGGTTAATCGAATAAAATCCTTGGTTTTGGATCCAATCAGATCTAAAATTGGATTTTTGTCCTTGCAATTTTTAATCATGTACAGACCTCCAGTCAAGGAAGTTTGTTTGGATATTTTAAGGGAATTAAAGGGGCTGGATCAAGAGGATTTGAGAGGGGAGGCTGAAAAGTTGTTAACAAAGTATGCGTGAAGCGGGGAGATGATGAGACAACGGATGAATATAAAGAGTTTTGCAGTGTAAATAAATGATTAAGATTACAAGTGTAGATTTTGAGCCTGAATGAGGTAAGAGTTGAACGAGATGAGTGAACGAGATGAGTGTGGTGATTTTACGAGTGTGCGACTGAGTATGAGTGTGCGAATTAGTGCAACTAAATACGACTGAGTGCGAGAGAGAGAAGGTGGCCACCTTGACTGCGAAAATATAATAAAGGGCATCTTCGCTATATGTACTACATGTCCTACATCTACTGTTTACTCTAGATTTCCACCTACGAACGAGCGAACGAGTGAGTGAGTGAGTGAGAGTGAGTTGGTGAGTGAGTTGGTGAGTGAGATTTTGTGAGAGATTGTGAGTGAGAGTTCGCTCGTTTGCTCGTTTGCTCGTTCGTTCACTCGTTCGCTCGTTCGCTGGTTCGTTCATTCGCTCGTTCGTTCCATTATTGCCCAATAGTTGATATTGTAAAACGTAACAAATAATGTCAAACAATCTTTTGACTCCAATTATAACCCTGAATACGTACACTACCCAAAATTTTACAATAGGTTCGTGAGTGAGTTAGAGTGAACAAGTGTGAATAAGCGAGTGAGTGCGAGAGTAGCGAACTTTGAGTTCGTGTGTAAGTGAGTGAGTGAGTGAGTGAGTGCCAACTTCTGACTTCAATACGTTGAATCGTTCGTTCATTCGTTTCGCTCGTTCGTTCGTGTGCACATGTATTCGTGTATTTGTGAGTAACAAAGAAAGTGACAGAAGAGGACGATTCGCAGATAATATTTTCGCAGTCAATGCTGTGAGGGAGTGAGTGAGTGAGTAAGTGCGAGAGTAACGAACTTTTGAGTTCGTGAGTTCGTGAGTGGTTCGTTCGTTCGCTTGTTCGTTCGCTCGTTCGTTCGTGAGTGCCAACTTCTGATTTCAATACGTTTTTTCGTTCGCTCATTCGCTGGTCCGTTCGTTCGTTTGCTCGTTCGTTCGTGAGTTCGTGAGTTCTTGAGTTCTTGAGTTCGTGACTGAGTTCGTGAGTGTTAGCTGTATATTATTATGGCGCTTACCCGGTTAGTGGCATCGGAATCAAGTATGTAATTGGTTGAGTAGGAGGAGGCCGACTTAGTACAATTAGGCTTCTGTTACGATGTGGTTGATAGGCTGGTTCAATAGACTTTTAGTTTGACATTGAGGGCAACCATTTAGGGCACACATTCAGGGTACACATTTACGGCGATTTATAGCTATTGAGGATTACCTCAATAGTTCACATTAACTTCAATAGTCAACCAAAGGGTGATATCCCGAGCGAACGAACGAATAGTGCTGCGAAGCAGTACTATGAGTGCTTGATACTCACGAACGGACGAACGAACGAGAGAACGAGCGAACGAACAAACGAACGAGCGAACAAACGAACAAGCGAACTAACGTTTTCACACGCACTTACGCCTTCAATCACGAACTCACTCATTCACAGCATTGGCTGCGAAAATATTATCTGCGAATCGTCCTCTTCAGTCACTTTATTTGTTGCTCACGTACACACGAACGAACGAAATCACGAAATCACGAACTCGATTGGTTCAGTTAGTATGACATTCGCATGAACGAACGATCGAACGTATTGAAATCAGAAGTTGGCACTAACGAGCGAACAAGCGAACGAACGATCGAACGAAAGAACGAACGATCCAACGAACGAATGATCCAACGAACAAACGAGCGAACAAACGAGCTCAAAAGTTTGCTAATCACTCACTCATGTTCTTAATCACTCGAAAGTTTGCTACTCACTCACTCACGAACTCACTCAAATTCGCTACTCACTTGCAAGACCCACCGCAATAATAAACAAGATTAGACGAGATCAACCAAAATATAAATTAAGATGTAAATGATAAAACAACATTCTGAATCGATATATACTTTATCTCACTCAGTTCTCGTTGTACTGAATTCGCTTAGTTTAATAAGAATAATATTACAAGAATATAAGAGTATAAGAGTATAAGAGTATAAGAGTATAAGAGTATAAGAGTATAAGAGTATAAGAGTAAAAGAGTAAAAGAGTAAAAGAGTATAAGAGTATAAGAGTATAAGAGTATAAGAGTAAAAGAGTATAAGATTACATGAGTGTAAGATTTAAAGAATACATGATTTAAAGATTGTCTCATTCACTCGCTTCGCTCGTTCATTTATCTCACTCTCTCACTCGCTCAAAAAACAAATGAACATATTCCGAGACGACCCCTGGGAAAATGGTTGGAACGATTCCGAAGCCAATTCCATCATAATAGACAAACCCAAAACCATTGCAACCAATGAATCGTTTGAAAAGCTACACAATCTCTTTGGAATGCATCTTAGCACCAGCCAACTTGTCCAACAGCATTTATTCGACAAGCTTGTAGAATGGGGATATCTTAGCACCTACCAGTGTACACGTATTGCCGACACATGTGTTGACAACGGGTTAACTTCAGCAGTTTCATTGGAAAACTTTATTCAAGTTATTGGGTTGATTAGTTTGGAGTTGGAGAATGCTGGATCCGGAGACTTTGTATCATTACAATTTCGTAGAAACACATTACCTGAGCTTCCAAGTAATCTTACCAATCGGTTAGAAACCTATGCAAGAGACACTTTTGATAATCAATGGAAGTCGAAAGATGTGAATGATAATCAATGGAATAAACCTCTGAATGATGTTGTTGGAGTGAGTGATGTGAAAGATTCTGGTTTGGTGAATGATCCTCTTGGAGTGAATGATTGGAAAAAGAATAAAGATGATTGGAATCATGATCAATGGAATAAGAAGAGTCTGGATCATCAGAATCTGGATCAATGGAATGAACCAAGTCAACCCTCTGAATGGGACAAGAAAATCAATCAAGATGATTGGGATAAATCAAGTAGAACCAATGCAGATATCACCACCACCACCACCACCAACGTGGAAATCAAAAAATACATCTCCACCATCAGGGACAGATTCAAACCATTGGTGAGCGTACCTGATATGGTGCGTATCAAAGAAGTACCTGAGAAAGAAGGACTTCTCTTTAAGCACATCAATTACTTTATCACACATGAAATCAAACTAGGAATGAACTCACATGCTGGAGCCAAGAAAGTGACACGTAGATACCTGGACTTTGTCTGGCTCCTTGAATTCTTACTACAAAAGTACCCCTTTAGAGTCATTCCTGGGTTACCTCCAAAAAAATTTTCTGGTATGTATATTAAAGTTTTGAACAAAAGAGTAATACTAATCAATTATAGTAGGGTCATCACAGGACTCGCAATTCTTACAAAGACGTCGTCGGGGATTACATCGGTTCCTTAATCAATTGGTTAAGCATCCTGTCCTCAAGGAAGAGCCCGTGGTGATCACTTTTCTTAGTGTTCCTACAGATATACTAACGTGGAAAAAACAAGCCAAAATCGATTACCTGGTTGAATTTAAAGGTGTTAAAATTCACACCACCTTTATCAATGAGATCTGGCCTACCATCGGTAAAGAATTTTTGGAGAACTGGAGCAAGGCTGAAGCATCCATCAATAGATTGATCGAAATGTGGACCAGGATCTTATTACTTGTAGAAAGATATGAAAAGAGACAACAACAAGTTCGATTTGATAATCTTAAATTAGTTGAACTTATAAGTGCATTCCGTGATAATGACTCTAACCTATACCCACTGGATAAGACAACCATCTTGGGAGACTACAACAAAGAAGACATCAACTCAATCAATGGGTCATTGGGTCAATTGGCAGACTTTTACACCAAATCAAGCCAACAACTCATTGATGAACTGTACTCAATAAACACTTTGACATTGGAAAAATTCAAAAATTATTTGGATTACTTGTACCTGATGCAAGAATTATTTGAAAGAACAAAGAGACTTTCAGTCAATAGCATAGCCACATTGGAGACTAAAATTGGAGAAAATCAACAACGTTTGACAAAATTAAGCACTGACAACCCTGAGGTGAAATCCACGGAATTGGCTAAATTACGTCAAGTTATCTTTAATGACAAGCAGGAAATCTTTCGTCAATTGAATCATGATTGGTTGATTAAGGAGTGTTGTTTTGAAGAGTTTTTGATGTTTCAGGAGACGCAATATTTGATTAGTGAAATGTGGGTGGAATGGCTGAAGGGTAGGTGTGGATTTCTGGAGAAGATGTTTGGATTGCATGAGGAGTTGAATGGGCAGATTGAGAATGATATGCCGATGCTGAGGTAACGAACGAGCCAACGAACGAGCCGGTAGGCGAGTGAGTTGGCTTGTGAGTTTGCTTGTGAGTTTGCTTGTGAGTAGCTTGTGAGTAACTTGTGAGTAGCTTGTGAGTTGGCTCTTGAGTAGCTTGTGAGTTGCTTGTGAGTAGCTTGTGAGTAGCTTGTGAGTAGCTTGTGAGTAGCTTGTGAGTAGCTTGTGAGTAGCTTGTGAGTAGCTTGTGAGTAGCTCGTGAGTAGCTCGTGAGTAGCTCGTGAGTAATCTTGTGAGTTCACTTGTCAAGAAGCTAATAGGTGATTCATTAGCTAAGCCATAGCTGAGAATCATAATTTCATATTTAAAGGTAAATTCAAATCTGTAATCCCGAAACACACTCGGTAACAGTCTGCCATCTATATAAGTGAAGATTATATAAAGAGAAATGAATAATAAGTAATTGTTTGATAAGAGTAGTTTAGAGGTGACAGAGTATTATAGTCAGATTATCAAAGAGACTACGAATGACTGCGATAAAATCACCCCCATTCAGCCTAAACCAACTTACTAAGCTCCTACCGCTAACAAACCTTTATGACTTGGAACGTTGTATGAGCTAACCAAAAAGATAAAAATCTAGTTCACTGGCCGGCACGCATCTTTATACTTTAAATCCATTTGAGCAACATGATTGGCTCGATTTGAATATGTCCATAGATTATCGTTTAATTTGATAGTGCACCATTCAAAATATTACGAACCTTGAGTATGACTCTGGAAGTGTAGGCACTAGATTGAATCGTATGCCAAAGGGTAAACAAGTACCTTTACTAAACACAACAGAGTGTAGGGTAAACCAAGTACCTTTACTAAGCACAACAGAGTGCAGGGTAAATCAAATACTTTTAGTATAAAGAACAAGGTGATTGCTAACAACTAGTATAGTTACTAGTACAATTCTGTTTGGTAGCGCCACGATAAGTGACTGAGTGACTGAGTGACTGAGTGACTGAGTGCGTGAGTTCGCAAGTTCGCAAGTTCTCGAGTTGAATACTTTTTTTGCACCCAATTCCCAAGGGTCCCTAGTTATCACCAATAACGAATACATGAATAAGCAAGCATAAATTTGAGCACCACAACCAGGTGAAGCCCCAGATTTTCATAAAACCGGAATTCACAGTTAACACTCACACTCGCACTCATTCCTCACTCCTCACTCCTCACTCCTCACTCCTCACTTCTCACTCCTCACTCCTCACTCCTCACTCCTCACTCGCTTCGCTCGCTCGTCATAACAATTCAAATACCCTCATACTACTACTTCGAAGCACCATTCATGAAACAGCCATGAGAGTGTAATTGTAGTAATAGTATGGTTTTCGATAGGGAGGCTAATAACGAACAGCAAAGCTAGTGAGTAAGTGGCGAATTCTTTTATTTGTAGGGATTCTGAATTCAATACTAATACGATCTGAATATGATTTTTATGAAAGAAATAGAAGAAATGTAAAGGGGAGCTCACGAGCGAAGCGAGTGATTCTTCATACCAGTAAACTAAGCCCTTGAGAATATAGTAAAATAGTCTTCGCTCGTAAGTGAATAAGTGAGTGAGTGAGGAACAAACGAAAGAACGAACGAAAGAACTCACACAAACTCGCTTCGCTCGTTTGTTCCTACTCACTCAATCACTCATTCACAAACTCGCTTAGCTCGTTTGTGGGAAAAATCACCAATTTCACCAAAGTCCCAAGGGCCCCTCAAAACCCCAAACCGTCTTTATGAAATCTTTTCATGGTCTATGAAGCTAATTTGTTTCGAGTTGGTTACTAATTGTTATAATCTAAATACAACAATTCTATACACTATACTATTCATATAAATATTTTCAATCATAAACAAGATTAGCCAAAAATTTATTCCTATAAACCAATTATGCCAAGTGAATGATGATTTTTTGCTTGAAAACGACACCTTTTGGATGTAGAGGCGAGGTATTTCGTAACTAATAAGTTGTAGTAAGTGGCCAATGTGAGTACCAATACGTTACTGTATAAGTGACCAATGTAAGTGACCAATACGTTACTGTATAAGTGACCAATGAGAGTGACCAATTCGTTACTGTGTCCAAATCTCACTCTGTACGTAACCAAACATCCTCTGTAACTAAAATATCACTTTAAAGTTTAGTTATTCTACCCTCCAAATTACATATAAAACTCATGCTCATTCATACATCATAACTCACTTTTTAACCTTCAGGATAACCTCCCATCTCTTGATCAATTCATCATCAATCAAATCCAAATCATCATCAAAATACTCTTTCTTGAGCACGTTTGCAATGCCCAACTCTTTTACTGCCTTTTCCATCAAGGCATCGTCTTTCATGATGCAAATCAGGCTGAGGATTTTGCCCACACGGATTCCCAAGAGGGCCCCCTTGGGGTAGGAGATGTCAAAGCCCTTTTGTAGACCCTGGTTTTTGGCTTCTGTGATACCGTCTAGGAATCCTTGTTTGTGATGGCTTCTCTTGACGTCTGCGTGAGCTTCCACGTCTTCGTCACCCCAGACGTCTTGTTCGTCCCATGCGATGTTGGTTGGTGGGTTGCATTGGTTTTTGCATGAGGAGGACATTGAGCGAGCGAGCGAACAAACGAACAAACGAACGAGCGAAGCGAGTGAGTGAGTGAGTGAGTGAGTGAGTGAGTGAGTGAGTGAGTGAGTGAGTGAGTGAGTGAGTAGTACTAAACGATATAAATTTTAAAGTCAATAAGGCAATTATATAATCTTAATAATCTCAATAAGTATAAAATAACCAAAACTAACCATAAGATTACTTCTCAATACCTTGTCAATACTTGTCAATACTTCTCAATAACCATTTATAACCATTTCTTAATCAGCAATACTCAGATTTCAAACACATGATAATATCTTTCATAATTCAAATATACCTCGCTTATCTCAAGAAGCATATCTCAAGAAGCTTATCAAGCTTATCTCTAGAACCTTTCATCTCCAAGGCATCAGCCTACAGTCCAAACCTGGCACTGGATGCTTGGCTCCAAAGCATAAATTTCGCAGCCATTGGAGATTCAGTTGAAGCCTGGATAAGAATTTTGGATAATTTAGTCAAGTATTTGAAATAAAGTGTATGCTTTAATTATTTCATTATTGTTATTCGAATAAATACTATACTGACTGCTGGTATCGCAATAAGCACTAGGCGATATGAAACTAAGATAAACGAGCGAACGAACGAACGAACGAACGATCGAACGATCGAACGCACTCAGTCTCACTCACTCTCTTACTCACGCACTCACTCACTCACGCACTCACTCACTCACGCACTCACTGCTTCGCAGCAGTATTACACCTTATTTGGTCGCTTCGCTCCAGTGCTGCTTCGCAGCAGTTTGTACACCTTATTTGGTCGCTTCGCTCCAGTGCTGCTTCGCAGCAGTATTACACCTTATTTGGTCGCTTCGCTCCAGTGCTGCTTCGCAGCAGTATTACACCTTATTTGGTCGCTTCGCTCCAGTGCTTCTTCGCAGCAGTTTTTGCACCTTATTTGGTCGCTTCGCTCCAGTGCTGCTTCGCAGCAGTTTTTACACCTTATTGGTCGCTTCGCTCCAATGATGTTTCGAAGTAGTATTACACCTTATTTGGTCGCTTCGCTCCAGTGCTGCTTCGCAGCAGTTTGTACACCTTATTGGTCGCTTCGCTCCAACTAGATATAGAAACAAGACCATTAGCATTCCAAAGAAACACACAACGACATTTGACAAAATTAAATTTTATTCATATACACTGAATACTTTCATTGAGTTTGAAATCTCCCAAACTTCATCTCTGTTGTGTGTCGTATAATGTTACGTCGCAATGTGCACGGCGCAATATACATGTCACATCTTTATGTCGCGCATATATGTCGCATGTACGTACGCCATTATTCGTTTATCCAACACGCCCGTAAAAAAAAACATCAATACCATCACATTGGGTGCTGGCAACCTAATACAAACGATAGAAGAAAACAAAGAAAATGGCCGCCAATATCATCACGCAGGTAAGCGAAGAAGGGTTCTCCGGGGTGGGACACCATGGCGCACACAACCCCAACGTTGACTACAACTCCAAAATCTACTTGAACGTACGGGGGCGTGAGTTTGTAATTACTCGAGACGAGCTAATGCTGCTTCCAGAAAGTATTCTTCTTTGTCTTTTCCCCAACGGAGTGTTCTTGGACATGGAGGGCAAAGTGATCACCAACTTGACTGAAGATGATGTGGTGATGGTTAATTTTAACCAAGAATGCTTTGAGTATATTGTTAACGTGTTTGGCCAAGCCCAAAAAGACTACCAACAAATGCTTTTGGAACTGCCGCAATTGAGCCCAACTACAAGCAACCAGGGCTACGCCTCCATGCTGCATCCCATCAATTATAAGCCACCGCCAACCCAAAGCGAAAACGTCCTACACAACAAACCAGCCATTATTGTATTACGTGAAGACTTGGACTATTATGTTATCCCACCCAAAGCAGGCTTCAAACTGGACGAGTTCAGACACATGAAATTGGAAGTGGCGGACGCTTTAATACAAAACCAATACATCTTTAGCGGATTGGGATTCAACACAGAATTACCCTCCAATGAAAAACAAACCTTGGGATCCTCAGAACAACACCTCTTTGATATGTTATGTACCTCGGGATTCAACTCACGTGGAGTCTGGGGCAATAGACTGTTGGAACCCTCCAAATGTGTCATCTCACTGTTGCTGTTGGTTCGCTTAAAAACTCATTCGGACAAAGATGACAAAAAAGAAGAATCCCCAGCAGAATCACCCTCGGAATCACCCCTGCTCTCCCCTGTTCAATCAAATGCATCCGGAAGACTGAGACTGAGACTGAGGATTGCTCTGTTGGCTAGTAGTGCCACCCGCGCTGCCCTGCGCTCGCTCCTGAGACTGAGAAGTAAGAATCCCGAAAATACAAACCCACTGAAATTGTTACTTTTTTGGCGTAAGCCTGCTAGAAAGTGTTGGTGGTCCAACCAGACTGTTCTGGTGAGAATTGGGAATGAGGTGATGGATGTCAAGGTGCATATTCGTCGTGTGTGGACTTTGGAGTTGTCTGTTGTGGGTGTTCAATAGCGAGCATAGCTAGCGAAGCTAGCGTGCGAAGATGGTGAAGCTGGCGAAGCTAGCTTGCGAAGCTTGGGCAAGAGTACGAAAATGGTGCTTGGTAAGGGCACGAAAATGCCCTGAATTGAAATGGATGATAGCAAAAGTGACATGTGAAAAGTGATGGAGTGAAAGCCTAAGAAGTCACTCATTCACTAACTCACTCACAAATTCGCTTCGCTCATTTGTTCGCTTCGCTTAAGATGTGGTTATTTTTAAAGGCAGTCCAACTTACATGAATGCTGCCGATACATAATTGTATAATAATGAAAATTAATTTAATCAAAAAAGGGCAATAGTCCTGGATGCAATTGGAAATGGGCGATTTCGTAGTTTCTATAAAGGTGTAAGATAATAATAATCAAATGAATATAAAGGATTGATTTACAAATCAGAACACTTTGTTAGCATAATTGTAAATTTAGGAGATTAACAGGACTGCGGAGCGGAAAATCGCCTCGTGATATAAGCGATCGCTCGAGACTTTCAAGCAACACCAAAATACAAAAAGAGCTGTGAATGAGACTTTTCAATAGTTGTTAATATATACACAATTTCAGTCGTGTAGTGTTGGTTTTCATGAGATACCCAAAGATATTCTTTATCTGGTTTATGAGGTTTTTTCATAAAAATTACAAAGAATGAAAGAAATTAAAACTGGCACCTGAAAACGCAATGGCAAAGTATGATACGAGGGAGCAACAAGAAGCTATGATCACTTGATATGGTGTTTTTTGTTGCTTGAGTTTTATGGATGTTTATTGGTATACTTGCTTGAGTGTTATGGATATTTAAATGCATATGGTGGTGCACTTATATTGGTGTACTTTTGGTGTAGTTTACGTACGTTGGTGAACTTTGTGGTTTACATACACACTTTTGGTGATGATATTCCATACCCAAAGTATCTCATATACACTTGAATTATAATAAATATATGAGCTACATCAATATGAAACGTAACAGCAAAAGAACATAAGTAACACAGTATATTCATTTCGCAGCCATATTCAGATACCCGCAAGTATATCATATTCATTTCAAACAATAATGCTTTAAAACAACAATGCTTTAAATGTTCTTCTTATTCACAAAATAAAAGTCTTGGAGTGATATATACGTATACATGCTTATTTGTTGAAGCCAGTGGGGTGCCTACTATTACTTGTGGGCACCTTCTATTACTTGTGAGCACCTCAAACGCCTAAAAAACATTCGCAACTAATCCAAATCATCGCGTATGAAGGCCCAATCACAATACGAAGTCGAAAAACTCGAACACACTCCTTGGGTAGAAAAGTATCGTCCCAAATCGCTTGATGATATTGCATCCCAAGACCATGCTGTCAAGGTGTTGAAGAAAACTGTTGAATCGGCCAATCTCCCTCATATGCTTTTTTATGGCCCTCCAGGTACTGGGAAAACGTCAACCATCCTCGCCTTGGCCAAGCAGTTATACGGACCCAATCTTTCCAAAAGCCGTGTACTTGAGCTTAACGCGTCCGATGAAAGAGGTATCTCTATTGTGAGAGAAAAGATTAAGAACTTTGCTAGATTGACTGTGTCTAACCCCAGTAGTGATGATTTGGCCAATTACCCATGTCCACCATACAAAATTATCATCTTGGATGAGGCTGACTCCATGACAAATGATGCTCAGTCTGCATTGAGAAGAACTATGGAGACTTATGCTAGTGTCACCAGATTCTGTCTTATTTGTAACTACATTACGCGTATTATCGATCCATTGGCTCTGAGATGCTCCAAATTTCGTTTCAAACTGTTAACAAATACTAATGCCCTCGATAGATTACACTACATCAAGGAACAGGAATCTATAGATTTGGACCCAAATCAACCTGTTTTGGAAACGGTATTAAGAGTCTCCCAAGGTGACTTGAGAAAAGGTATCACATTTTTGCAATCAGCAAGTAAGTTAAATAACCTCACAGAAAAGGGCAAAATAACAGAATCTACAATCAATGAAATCGCAGGCGTGATCGATGATCAGGTTCTAGACACTTTGTTACATGCCATGCATACCAACCATAAAGATGTCATCACCCAAGTCAACCATATTATCTTGGCTGGGTACAGTGCCCAACAAGTAATTAGCCAACTACACGACAAGGTTATCATGAGTGACTCCATATCTGCAGCCACAAAGAACAACGTGTCCTGGATGTTTTTCCAAATTGACCAGCGATTAACAAATGGGTCTGACGAGCATATACAGTTGCTTAATTTGTGTTTGAAGATATCTGCTGAGTTTTAGAGATAATTTGTGGATATAGTTTGTAAAGGATGTAACGATACAATAGGAGTTTTCAATTATACTGATTGACTACTGATGAGGGTTCTTTCATTATTTTATCTTTAGTTAAAAACAGTGGTTTGTGAGAAGGGGACGTTCTTGATGATAGATATAAATTCAATACTTAATTATCATATTCTTGTAATTGTGCAACACCTCAAAATATCAGAAAATTCAATCGTCTAATACTCTTTGACCATCAGGGCAAAACCTTGAAATTTCGCAATAATGGTCCGTCAGCTACTCTCGTTGCAAAATGACTGGATTTCCCATCCGCTACTCTCGTTGCATAATGACTGGATTTCCCATCCGCTACTCTCGTTGCATAATAACTTGCTTTCCTGATTGGCTAAATCCTACTGGGTCAAGAAGTATTGGCTTGAAGCAGGACGCTTAGGCCTAAATTTATGGATTTTCTCTTTGGTTCTAGGAGATATACTAATAGCAAAAGTGTACCATGGGCCAAAGTAAAATGAGGAATATAGTTTATTGATAATAAACGAATATAGAAGAAAAACAAAGCAATGTATTACACTCGTATAACTTATGAACATACACTTGAACTAGTAAACTAATCATTAAATTTCTGCCTACAAGCTTATTATAAATGGTCAGATTGGCTGCAATGCTTTATTTGCGGTATGGGTGTTTTATACACTGTGGATAGTCTTTATGCTACAGCAATGTTTAGCATGTACTAACTTTAATCTTTAGAATTTGAGATCCTCTTGATATCCATGTCTCTTGACAAATTTCGTGACTGGCTTGAAAAATCGAGCAGTGCATTCGCACAGTTCCTTTGCATTCTGATGGAACAAACCTCTAAAGACCCAACTATGACTTTACTTAAAAAGTATAAACATTCAAGGCAATAGTTTAGATCATTAACTAGTGAGATCTTCCTTGAAGGCATTTTCCCAGTTCAATTAAAAAGATGTTTATTGCCAGAATTGTGCTTGATAATAAAGGTGGAGAATTGTGCTTGATACCTTGGGTGCAAATTCTTTGCGTTACAGCTTACAACTTGGTCTGCCATTAACCATTTTCATTACTTTGCAAGACACAATTATTGGCAAAATTACTGTTAGGATGAGCATACAATGCTCAGCAGTCGATACACTACACATACGTGCAGGACGACTCGGACCACAAAAACTAGGTTATTAGACGAAGTACAACTAGGTTATTAGACAAAGTACCTACTTCCATAGACGAGGTACGCACATTACCTCTTTGAGATAACTATATATAAGGTGTCAACCATACATAGTAGCTTTATAAATAGGTCTAATTCGACCAATAAACATTAGTTAGGTTCTAAAGCTTGTAACAGACATTAAGTTAATCTCTGCCAAACATAACAATTACCATTAAAAGGGCACCATTACTGAGCTTATTTGAAAATCACTCATAACTATCTTCTGGATCGTCCAGGCAAACTTTTAAAAAATTGTTTCAATCAGTGCAGTTTCACACCCAATGAAATCCGCTTGATAATACACAGGAATAACTCAAGCGAGAGTTGAGTTGAGCGAGAGTTGAGCCTAGTGAGAATTGAGCTTTGTGAGAATTGTAATTGCAATTGTGAGCATTACAATAGCAACAGTGAGAACGACAATAGTAACTGTTAGAATTACAATAGCAACTGTTAGAATTACAATAGCCAATTACAATAGAAACTGTTAGAATTACAATAGCCACTGCGAAACTTTTAACCACGGTACCGGTCATCCCAAATCTATGTGTAATGTATTTACTCTCCCGTTGAAGGTCAAGTCGTAAGGCGGTGACCAGAAAGGGGCAACCTCAGAAGAGCCTCAAAAGTGACCCCTGAAAAACTACCTAGAACTCACCTAGAACTCAACACCTAAAACTCACACTAGCAAAGGCAAAGTAGTGGTCTGAATAAAAAGCTCTCTTGAAACACATAACAAAAGTGAAATCAATTCATTTTCATTGCATTATATTGCAATTCAATCTTTTCATCCCATCAATACACTACAAAGCACTAGTTTCAAACTTATTCATCATTAAACAATATAAAATTAGCGTGGACCCTCCTTTTGATTCTGTGGAATGGTGATACCGGGAGGATATCCCATGTATTGCGGCATATACTGGCCTCCGTAAGGGCCCTGCATATGTGGAGGAGGTCCTTGAGGAACAACACCTGCAGGATACATACCTGGAGGTGGTCCTGGGTTGCGAGGAATACCAGGTGGTCCATTAAACATTCCTGGTGGCCCATTGGGGCTAGCAACAGCCCCATTGGGATGTCCAGGTGGTCCGTTCGAACCTCTATTTGGTGGAGCGCCTGCGCCGGGTGGCCCACCTGGGCCCGTACTCAGTGGCCCGCTAATAGGAGAGCTTGGGGAGTTTGGCCCACTTTGCTGATACATGTGGCGTGGAATTTGCCCCGAGTAGTATGGTGAAACATTGCTTTGTATCTTGAGCCATGGGGGTGGAATGCCTTGTGGTGGTCCCTGAGGGTGTCCCTGTGGAGGTCCTTGTGGGGGTCCTTGTGGAGGTCCCTGATGGGGTCCCTGGGCTCCCTGAGGTCCTTGAGGAGGTCCTTGAGGAGGTCCCCCCTGATGAGGTCCCTGTTGGGCTCCTTGAGGAGGTCCTTGACGTCCCTGACCACCTTGATGTCCCTGCGCTTGAGCTGTGGAAGGTGAAGAGGCCCCCGCAGCTTGCGCCTGTTGCATTGATTGCTGGCGTTGAAGAATTTGTTGGAAATGCTGCTGTTGGATATGTGGAGGGAGACTTTGAAAGTGAGGTGGCAATTGCTTTTGGATATGCGGTGGAAGAGACGTGCTTGGGGCGGCTGGCTGCGACGACGTGGCAGGCTCCACCTCTTTCTTGTTGAGGAGCGACATGAAAAAGTTATCATTTTGCGTGGGTGGCTTGTTTTGGGGGTGTCCTGCGTGTTGGGGAGGTCCCGGGCGTTGGGGGCTTTGTGCATGCTGTTGGTATTGCTGTTGGAGTTGCATTTGGTACATGTGAGGAGGTAAACGTGGTTGACCTTGGGCTTGAGCTTGAGCTTGTGCTTGAGCTTGGGCTTGTGCTTGAGCTTGTGCTTGAGCTTGTGCTTGAGCTTGTGCTTGGGCTTGAGCTTGAGCTTGAGCTTGTGCTTGGGCTTGTGCTTGGGATTGGGCTTGTGGTTGACCTGAAGGTTGAGATTGTGATTGCTGATTCAGACCTTGCTGATTCAGACCTTGCTGATTTGGGGTTGGAGGAAACACTTGTGAATGCCTCTTTTCAAAAAATCTTGATTTATTTTCATTCTCCAGTGAATCTATCAGATTTCCACGTTGTTGGTGAGGTTGCTGGATCTTCTGTGATCCACCAAAAAAGCTGGAGAATCGACTGGATTTGTTTTCTTGAGGTTGCTGTTGAGGTGATTTTGGACTTGACTCCTCGGTTACTTTAGGTTTAACAAACAGGAAGAAATCATCCACTGCATTTCCGGCCTTTTCAGCATACTCCACGTCCTGTATGTCCAAAGGTTGACCGGATCTTTTCTTTTCTTCTAGTTTCATGCGCAGTTTCCATTTTTCAAAGTCCTCCACGGTCTGACCCATGTTCATTAAGGATTCGTTGGATGCAAGCTCTTTGTCAATGTCGGCAGAGTCCCATTCCGGTAAGCCTTCGTCTTTAGGTTCGCCAAGGAGTCTGGAGATTTTTTCAGGGGATAATGAGTCGATGTCATTTTTGAAGGCCAGAGTTGATTTGCGTTCCCAGTGATCATTAGGAGGGGGGTTAAGGTGATGATTATGCAGTTGTTGAGGTTGCAGATGCAGTTGCAGTTGTTGTTGAGGTTGTTGCAGTCTTCTTGAAGCTTTATTCTTGTGCTTTGGTTCCCGAGTAGGAGGGTATTCCATACCTTTGGTACGATGTCTCCAAAACAGCTTATCAGGTAAGCGAGACGAATTCTTAAAATCTTCATTATGAGGAGATTTCTTTAACAGCATCAAGTAATCAATCGTGTAGCGGATCTTTTCATGCGATAGGGTGATTGAATTGGACTTGGAGTGTACTGGACTTGGAGTCGTTGACCTTGGCTCTAATTCCGGGGTGTTTTCTTTAGCAGCCTTGGCTATGGCTGAATCAAGCAACTGCGATAATGCATCATTGTTTGCGGATGATGAGCTCTTCTTTTGCAATGAGCTAAAGAACTTGGATTGCTTCAATGACTCAATGCTTTTGTCGTTGCTGTCCATTGATATAATTTAAAAAAATTTTCCCTCGTTTTTTTTATGATTTGTCGCTGTTTAATTTTGTATTAGTGTTGTAGTTGGTTTTGAATTAGTTTTGTAGTTACTTTAGTTTTTTGATTTGTTTAATGGGTTTATCAATGATGGTTTGATTGGTTTGGTTATGTTTTGATGTGTATTGATGTGCATTGCTTTAGTGGGGCAGGTGCAATATCAATATTAGTGTACGAGAATACTAGTACAATATCAAATTATAACGTATACCAAACATATCATACAATTAACACTCATACAACAAACATACATCATATCACCCACTCATAACACCTACAGAACACATATTCTTCTGTTCATTAAAATTACATATAGTACACTCAGCATCTTACCCCCTTCAAGCAATCCCTCCCCCTTTTCTTACGGTACGTTCAACCCTATCTCAAATATGGAATGTTCAACCTCATTATCTCCCTACACATAACAAACCAATCAATCAGCCGAAGAGGAGAATCATCCTTCTTTATCCGCTCCAGCTCCTCCCATTTGAACAACTCGTACATGAAACGTAAATTTGGCTGAATGATAATATTGAGACGCCGAACACGAACAAACAAGTATGCCTCAGGTAACAGAATTTGGTATCGCCTCATAACTTCGGCAATTACAACTGTAGCCAGTCTGCTGACCCCAACTCTGCAATGAACCAAAATCTTTTTACCCGAATCATGCTCTTGTTTAATAAAATCGAGGATATTTGGAAGGGAATGAACCAATTCATCAATCCCATCATCTTGAAGGTTATTAATTTTCATCAATTTTGTAACGGGACCTGTAGAGTAGGTGAAAACGTCAATGTTGGTACCATCCATGAATTGGTGTTCTGAAATCACATGAAATGGAATCCAATCCAAATCTTCACCAACAGAGATAACAGTTGAAATACCAAGCTCTTGAAGTAAAGGTACACAGTTGGCATGATTATAAGATCCCAAATACAAATATGGTAAGATTCGAGATGGAAGAGAACCTTGAACTTGATTGATCCATGAAATCGAAGGTATTTCAGGTTCCTCCTCCTCGGAGTCTGAATCATTAGAAATATATCCCAATTGAGTTGATTTCTTGGTACCACCACCTAACAATATTTCATTCATCTCATAATCCAGAACTTGTTCACAAACCCCCCAATCAGTTGTACGATTCTTGGGGCTAAATTTGCGTAGAAAAGGTTCAAGCTTTTGTAAGATAAGCAAATCACTGTTGAATATATAAAATGGCCGGCCATGATCTTTATGGAGCAGTAAGATAGCTTCTTGAACGGATACATCACTTGCGTAAATTAAAAAGCACAACACGAGTAATGACAGCTCAGTATAACCATCCAGCGAGAATATTAAAGTTGATTGAGCATCACTTGATTTGGATGAAGAAAATAAGTAAATCAACTTACATGTGTTGATTATGCTTGTGATATTTTCCTTTTGACAATCCCCAATACCAACAGATCCAGACGGTGGGAACTCAAGCATATTCCATTCGGCTTCATCACAAAGTTGTCTTGATGAAATTGAAAACTTGAACATTAAATCACTTAAAACATCATTTTTGGGGAAGGATGCTCCAGGTTTACATGAAATGAAAAATCTCCAATTACTTTTAGGTGTATGCAAGCTTTGAAAAATGGATTTATTCTTTGAAAACATTGAGTTTTCAGGTTTACAATACCAGTCTTTTAGATTATGATCGTGTTTTTCGTAATTTAAGTTACCATCTTGAATATATGTCATGATCATGTTGTGATCCCAAGAGTTTCCAACCCATAAATTTTGTACATTGTTGGAGATGATGATTGGGGTTGCTGTGGACATGTTACTAGCTTCGATTTTTTCACATAATTGATATTCATCTGTGAGGTTATTATTGAAATTCAATATATGTTTATGATCATCAGTATGTTTATGTTCATCAGTATGTTTATGTTCATCAGTATGTTCATCAGTATGTTTATGTCCATCAGTATGTTCATCAGTATGTTTATGTCCATCAGTATGTTCACATTTTGAATTCCCTTCAAATTCCTTCTTCAATTCATAAATTTGTTTTGGATCAAATTTGATTCCATTTTTGGGAACTCCTTTATAATCATTTAATAAGAAAACATTAAAATTACATTCAACTCCGTGCAAACAAGCTTCATAACGTTGAGCCAACCATAATAATCTTGAATAACTATCCACATTATCATAAGGACCTATTGGATACACAATAAAGTCAGAACATGTAGCAAGCTTACAAACTTGAATATGGAAGTTTCGTAGAGAGATTCCTGATTTGGGATCCAAGTTTAAAAACATTGGGAAGAGATTTGTTTTGAAACAATCTTGAGTAATTAATTGTTTAAAATCATCATCTTGAGTATCACCTAATACAAGGTTGAAAATCTCATTCAATATTTGAAGCACTTCTGATTTCAAAACATCCACGCTTTGGAGGACATCGGATGCTTTGACAGTGTTGCGAATCAAGTTGAATGGGGGATCCTCTAAGGGGGAGTCATTGATACACATCAAAAAACGGACATTTTCGGGCTTGGAAACTGGTGAATATTGATGTTGGTAGGAGAAAAACTGCCGTTGGTCATAGTTGTCATTACTCACCCCATGTAACCATGGGAACATTTCTGAAGTTTGAGGGAGCTCTTGGGAAAAGTACCAAGCGAATACTGCTTCAAGCTCCAGATGTGTGATGTTCTTGAAACGGGAGGTTCCATTTAGTTGCTGGTAGAAGAGCGAGTGTGGGTCCAATGGTGACATGGAGCTTGCGTGCGATGATTTTTCAACTGTGGGGAAAACGTGGTGGGGCCTGGCACACGACTTCCCTGTCCAGTGCTTGGACCAATGTTTTATTGATGATAATGAGTCAGGATTTTGATGTAATGTATCACAAGGGAATTTTTTGGCTGCATTTTGAATGTGTTTGGAGGTATCGTTGTTGTTGTTGTTATGGTGGTGGATATGGTTATTATTGTGATCATTCTGAGAGGTGACTTCAACGGAGCTCCCCCCAAGTGGAGGCTTGCATGTAGCAGACATTTCAGAAAGAGCAGATTCAGAGCCATTGTTGCTGTGTAGATTCAACCGTTTTGTTTTGGACTCTCCACCATAAACACACTCCAGGTCCTCGGCATCCAGGTTCATATTCAGATGCCTCTCCCGGAAACGGTCTCGCTCATACATTAAGTCATTCAGCATGGATGAAGCACGCTTGATGGAACGGCAGTCATTGAGGTGAAGCGTCACAAGTTGGTCCCCATTCCTAGCAATCGCCAAAGGGTCCATTATCTTATCAAAAGAGATGTGTCGCGGAAAAATTAACACAAAATAACTCGAGTGAGACTTGAGCGGAGCGAGAGTCTCACTTAGTGCGAATGACTTGAGCGGAGCGAGAGTTTCACTTAGTGCGAATGACTTGAGCGGAGCGAGAGTCTCATTTAGTGTGAATTGTAATTGCAACTATGAGACTCCGTTCGAGTTGAGCGAGAGTCTCACTTAGTGAGAATTGTAATTGCAACTGTGATACTTTGCTCGAGTTGAGCTTAGTGATAATTACAATAGCACCTGTTAGAATTACAATAACCACTGCACAACTTTTATCCACAGTACCCACTTTCATCGCTAACATTAATCTTCTTAGAGACTATACAAGCAGCTTTATTAAAGGACATGTTAATTCTAATTATGAAAAAGCTAAAGAACATGTTAATTTTAATTATGAGAAAGTATAAGAACAAACTGTTTTGTAGTGTTCAGGTAGACATTTAGTACTGCAGTTAATATTCATAGTGAAACAAAAAATAGTACAATAACTGTTTTAATTATCATCTTGTTCCTCTTCTGTCAGCCACGCAAAAACATACAGCAGTAATTGGCTAATGAACAAAGGTTGCAAATTCATACAATCAAGAGTTGAAAAAGAGAAGTTATGTAATCATTTCTGTGGATGATTTTTTCTGTACATGATTATCATTATTGTTTCATGTGTATGTTTGTAATTCCATCGTAATTCATCGTAATTCATCGTATTCAGGCTTATTTAGTTACAAAATACACAATGGTTTGCAATACAAAGATTAACATAGAGATTAATTGCACAAACTAGTGGATAAAAAACGTGCAATAGCAAAGCCAGCTTGATATTCAAAACGAACGAGCGAACGAACGAACGAGCGAACGAGCGAAGCGAGTGCGTGAGTGAGTGAATGAGTAAATAAGTGCGCGAGTTCTTTCGTTCTTTCGTTCGTTCGTTCGTGAGGTTTCACATTGAGGGCAGCCATTTAGGCACACATCCAGGGTACACATTTACGGCGATTTATAGCCATTAAGGATTACTTCAATCGTTCTTTCGCTCACTTGATTGTAAATGATAAAACTAAATATTTTTATTCAAATGGCCATATAATTCTAAATCTTACTCAGTTCATTTGGACTGATTTTGCTCAGTTTAATAAGAATATGATTACAAGAATATAAGAGTAAAAGATATGAAGATTACAAGAATATAAGAGTAAAAGATATCAAGATTACATGAATGTAAGAGTAAAAGATATCAAGATTACATGAGTGTAAGAGTAAAAGATATCAAGATTACATGAGTGTAAGATTACATGAGTGTAAGATTACATGAGTATAAGGTTTCAAGAGTATAAGACTTCAAGGGTACAAGATTTCAAGACTACAAGATTTCAAGGGTATAAGATTTCAAGATTCACTCACTCACTCACTCACTCACTCACTCACTCACTCACTTACTCACTCGCTTCGCTCGTTCGTTCGTTCGTTCGTTCGTTCGTTCGTTCGTTCGTTCGTTCGTTCGTTCGTTCGCTCGCTCGCTCGCTCGCTCGGCTTTGTAATCCTTGTGGCTTAAACAGTGTGCACAAACCGTGCGAGATGTCCGTGTTAAAAACTCAAAGATCGGCACTCGGCTTATTTAGAGGGCCCAAGCTATCATCACTTATAAATAACAGAATAGTCCCATAGACCATTCTACATGAGATTTTTCAATTACATATATGGTCCAAAGTTCAATAGGGTGATTTTCGGATTCAAAAAGACTGCATTCATAGTGAAATGGCGTATTGAGGATGTGATTATTATATTGTTGTTAACAACTGTAGACATGCTATTAATACTTGCCAAGCCATTCCAAAAGTCCTTTATGATCAATGATCCAAGAATATCACATCCATTTGTTGAGAAAGATAAGGTATCTATTACCATGGCTATAGTTTATTCATTTGGTGTACCATTTATTGCAATTCTTGCAAGTGGGATGCTTTTTAATAGCAAAGAACATCGTGCATATATAACATATGTTGGAGAGATAGGGCTATGTGTGGCACTTACAACAGCAGCTGTCATCTCTGATTCAACTAAAAACTCAATAGCAAAACTTAGACCTGATTTCATTGCAAGATGTCAGGTGAAATCAGGAACTGCAATAAATGTTATGGTTGAAATTAAAGATGTGTGTACTTCAACCAATATGTCTGTTTTAAATGATGGACTGAAAGCTTTTCTTTCAGGTCATTCATGCTTTGGTTTTGCTGGTCTTTTATATTTAACATTTTTTTTATCAGCTCAATCAGCTAGTACCAATTATTTGGTTGGAGCTTGGAGATCAATCCTTTGTTGTTTACCACCATTTGGAGCTTTATTAATTGCATTTAGTAGAACTCAAGATTACAAACATGAATTTACAGATGTTTTGACTGGTTGCTTTATAGGAATATTGGTGGCTATATGGTCTTATTTTAGACTTTTCCCTTGGTTAAATCGTGATGATGCAATTTATCCTCGATCTTTGGCTATAGATTTGGCAAAGAAACTGAATGATAATTTTAATCAGGATTATATTAGATTACAGAAAATGGCTGATGATGTTAGGGAATTTGTTTGAGTATTAGAATGGTGAAGGATTATAATCAATTAATAGAGTTTAAATTATAGATGTAGTGAAAGAATATAGTGAAGTAATTAAGTGCAATTGACATTAGTGCAACACACCAGGTAACACCTACACATCACTTGTCCCACACATCACCACATCACTTGTCCACATCACCACATCACTTGTCCACATCACCTTATTTGTACATTTGAACCCTTTGCGGCTACATAACACAAAGTTTTTTTTCACCAGTGCCTTGAACTAAATGACGCACATTGATTATTTGCAATATGCTCACGCGAGTACAAGTGAGGATGATATTTGGTGTTATTGGGAGGGTATTGAGTTGAGTGAGATTGTGATAGTCTAGAATTCCTATAAATACTTTTGTAACCAAATGATTTTTTTCAGTTATTGTATGAACACAGCCTTAAAGTACAGCCTCAATGTAAGGTGCATTGTATGACTGTAGGTATAGTGGTGGTATAGTGGTGGAGTGGTATCCAAGTGGTGGAGTGGTATCCAAGTGGTTAAGTTGTTGAGTGGTGGTTGAGTGGTGTAGTATTATCAAGTTATATCTAGAGTTATCAAATGAGTGCTATCGTCAAGTGTTTACAAGAATATAGAGATTATTAGGTATCCGCAAGGTAATAATCATTATATATTTAGTTTGGTCCAAAATCATTAACTTTGCTGTAAAATCATCAACTTTAGTGTATCAAACTTCACCTTTACAATAACCCCTTTACAAAACATCCAACAGGTACCGCAATAACAAAGAATCACCTCGCGATCAGCAACAAGAGATGATCGGCAAATTCATGCATTCACCATAATACACGCAGGAGTCGTTTGACACACCACATATGATTTAGCCACAGCCAAAATTAGATCATCCAATACTCCATATTAGGCAATCTAGTCACGAGGCTCAACTTGGCCTTCCAATCATCTTCAATCTATGAATACACCACAAAAGTAACCATCTAACCTGAGATTGACACAAAATGCAACCGTGAAGATTTTCCGCCCGGTATATTTATAGGCACAAGCATTAAATTTTATATATATATATTACAGGTCTGACAGGCTTGAGGGTTACACTAGGTTGGATATAGTTTTGCAATACACTGCACAAGATAGCAAACACCACATAGGACCATACGGTACACACCACATACAGTTCATTACATATATAAGGTTTACATAATTCAGGTACAACCTTAAACTCATAGTATACATAATTCAAATCAAGGTATACATCAAAGGTGTCTATAATACAAAAATAAATCACACCAATCACTACAACCAGTACACAACACTACACACACACACACACACACAACCACTAAAAATCCATGAGAGACTACAATAAATACAATAGAGTCACATTTAGATACCTGCCCAAATCTTGGGTAATCAAATGGAGAGCAGCAGATGTGATTTTGGCAATCTTGCTTATTGTAGCATCCAAAGCCGTCAAGATTCTCCTGCCATTTTTTCGGCAGTTTGTTATTGACGATCCTGATTTGTCATATCCATTTGTATCACATCAACTAGTACCCATTTGGTTGCTATTTGTTTTGGCACTTGGAGTTCCAGCGGGGATTATTGTTATAGTTTCCTTGATTGCAACCCGGCCCAAAAACAAGATATACGTCACCTATGTATCATTATTAGGTTTAGTCATAGCTGTTTTTTTGGCTTCAGTGCTGACTGATGTGATGAAAAGTTATATCGGTAAGCATCGTCCTGATTTTATTAGTAGATGTCAACCAAGACCAAATTCCCCTAAAGGTAGAATGGTTGAAGCAGCTGACGTTTGTGGAACGTTGGATCAAGAACGGTTGACTGAAGGATTTAGAGGTGCCCCTTCATATCATGCATCTGTTTCCTTTGCAGGACTTCTTTACCTTTCATTTTTCTTAACTGGTCAAAGTTCAGCATTCCATTATATGGTTGGAGGTGGACGATCTGTCATGTGTACTATTCCTATTTGGGGAGCCATTATGATATCACTCACCAAAGCTCATGAATATAAAAGTTCATACCTTGATCTTATTTTCGGTGCATTGATTGGAAGCGCTATTGGAGCATTTTCATACTTTAAAGTATTCCCATTCTTTCATGTTGAAAATGCTTGGATTCCTTATTATATTAGATATCAAGAACTCGATCCTGAAGATGATATTACTAATACTGCAAATGACTACAATTATAACTATTTTGATTATGCCAACGCAAGAAGAAACGTATCAGGCTTTGACCCTGCTGGAAATCAATACGCATACCAACCAGAAGGATTTTCCGATGAACAGATTGCTGGTTATAATTATTTCAAATCTGGCTCAAATCAATTCCCAACAGCATACATTCCATCTCAAACGGAATATTCATCAAATGATCCATCCTCTTTTAAACAAACTTTTAGAAGTGATGATGACCCAACTCTTGCACAATCTTCATATTATGCACGTGGAACTACATCCAGATCTCAAAGTTTAAGTCAAGTGGATTATAATAAAGGTGATAATAGGGGGGATTTCAATAAAGGTGAATCAAATTCTTTATATAATGACCCAAGAGATCAATATTCAAATAGAGATCAATTGGAGAATACCAAGGAAAAGGTTTCAAAACCAAAAGTGGCTGAAATAAAAACTGAGCCTCAAACTCCTTCACTTCCAGTAGCTAGTCAACAAGGTTTTCAATATAACCCAGTCACCAGGGAGTACACCACCATGTTGTCACCTTTGGTTGAATCACCTATATCTCCCAAGAAGGATGAATTGAAATAGGCATTTTTGAAGAGTATACCTGAACATAATTTAGCTATCAAAGAGTCAATGTAATTATGATCTACGAGAGAATATTGTAATGATTTTATGTAATCAGATTTTCCAGTACCAGAGCTTCATGTAATCAGATTTTCTAGTAACCAGATTTTTATGTAACCAGATCTTCATGTAAATTTACACACCTTGCGATTTTTCGCAACCACAACGCATAGCCTCTGGACTGTAATTCTGTACATGCAATACACAATTGGCTGAGTCTTAAGGATCGGCAACACTCGGTAAACACAATACCATACAAGGGGGAGTCTGCATCATTCAACACTAATTTCAGGGTGCGAATAAGCTCAAGGCTTTACCCACAGCAACAGGTATTACAGGTTGTGTATATATGGAAGCAACCTTGATCAGAATCCTAAAGTGGCAAGTATAGGTATCTTAAAGTGGAAAGTATAGGTATCCTGACGTGGAAAGTATAGGTATCCTCAATTATAAGCATTCCCGATCATCCTTTGAATAAGATAAAACAATCATATAAGCATCCACTTGGAAAACCATGAATAATCTACAACCACATATACACAATCCAGATCAACCTCGGACTCGCATTGCATGGCTCAATTCCATGGCAACCAACCTAATCACCAGCCCCTGGATCATCAAGTGGAGAATCACTGACTTGGTACTTTTACCTGTTCTTGCAGGGCTTGCCAAATTCCTGTTTGATTTGAAGCCATTTGAAAGACAATTCATTGTGAATGATATTACGATTTCTCACCCAATGGCAAAGCACGAACGAGTTTCAAACCTATTTTTGTTTGTGTACTCCACAGCCATTCCAATTCTGGTTATCCCAATAGTTGGTATTATCTTTGCACCAAGGCCTTATAAAATCTATGTAATATATCTTGGGATTCTTGGACTTTTAATGTCGGTTTTATCAGCATCAATGCTTACAGATTTGATAAAGGGTCACGTTGGTAGACTACGTCCTGATTTCATCAGTCGCTGTCAAGTAAGAGATGGTACACCCATCAACGTATTGGTATATGCAAAAGATGTATGTACCAACACTAACAAAAAAATCTTAAGAGAAGGATTCAGATCCACTCCTTCGGGTCATGCATCTATCAGTTTTGCTGGTCTTTTGTTCTTGTCCCTTTTCATGGCTGGTCAAATGAAAGCCACAGATTGTTCGGTGAGTGCATGGCGTACCTTTATCTCGGGTATCCCAGTGATAGGAGCGGTTCTAATAGCTTTGAGTAGAACTGAAGATTACAGACATCATTTTGATGATATTTGGATTGGTGGTGCCTTGGGTATCTTAATTGGATCTTGGTCATATTTGCGTCTTTTCCCATGGTTGCACAAGAAGGAGAGTTGTTTACCAAAGCTTGTATTGGAATATACAAATGAGGATGATTATGAGCCTGTTGTACTGGTTTAAAGTGATAGGTGTACTGGTTTGCATTGATAGGCATGATGTACTGGTTTGCGGTGATAGGCATGATGTATCGGATTGACAGTGAAAGCCAATTGTACTGGATTGAAATGATAATTAACACATTAATAACAAACTTTCTCTTACAAAATATACATTATATGTAGAATTTTAACCAATACTTAATAAAATTGCTAATTCCCATCACCTCAAGTCATGTGCATTCATTTACACTTTTCCTTCCCACTTCCTACACACTTACACTCCAGGCAGCTTGGGCTATGGATGCGGTGTTATCCTCTAAATCAAAAACCACATACGCATATCTTAAAAAGTTGTCGCCCAAGATGGCTGGAAGATCGTCTGATCCAAAGTTAATTTGTAGTCTGCGTTTACCTTCTCTATTCCAATCGATTGCGGTCAACGCCCAGAATGGAATGCTAATGGAGGTTTCTCCGAAATTAAAATTCAAGTTACCATCAGGAATGGTGTTTGTATCCACAATATAAGATTGGCCATCAAGTACTGAGCCTGGGAAGAAGGATGCAATTTGGTCCACCCAAGCTTTTGGAAGTAAAGACTTGGTAGTTCCTGAATCTAGAACAACTGGTTTTTCAGTAGTGTTAAAGTAGAATCCATTGGTACCCAGAATACTGTTCAATTGAACAAAGAAGGCTCCCTTTTGCACAAATGGTAACACAGTCAAAGGTCCATAGAATTTGGAAGGATCAGTTCCTCCAAAAATGATACTTCCAGTCTTGGATCTAGGACTATCCAAATAGAGTGTGTAGTAGTTTTTTGAAATGAGTCCTTGCTCCACCAATGACATTGGGAGATTGGAGTAACCTGTTTTGGCGGCTTCGTTACTAATGTAACCAATTCCAAAAACAGGATCGGTATTGTCTACAATATCAGCAACAGCAAAATTGGTACTTACTTTAGTGCCTCCGATTTTAACATAATCATTGTAAATGAGCCCACTGGCTCCAGTTCCATCCAAATATAATATCTGGAAGTTGTTTTCCGTGGCATTGGCAGTTGTAGATTGACTAGGGTCAAATACCGAAACACGTGCATTCTGAACTTTGGGTCCATAAACCCATAAATCCGCACTGCCAGTATCAAGCTGCACATAAACAGGCTGCTCATTGGAGCCCAACGCTAGCTCCACAAAGTATCCATACCCTTCATTATTCAAGATTACGTCGGTTGTGTTTTCTCTTTTCTGTTTGGATCTCTTGACACTAAAGTCAAGCTTAAGACCCCCATCGGGCCTTCTTTGGAACCCTACTCCCAAGATTTGTAGAGCTAATGCTAAAGTGATGATCAGGCGAAATAAAACCATCTTGTGTTTTGAAATGTATGGATTTGTATCTCTTTAATACCTTTCATCTTTCTATCCTGGTTGATCCTTAATTCATCCATCTCTTCCATATCTATAGTACTGCATCTATAACAATAGGCACATGATCAATTATGCATTAGCCAGGTGACAAGAACAATAGGACAATAGAAGCTGGGGGTGCTGGGCCAACCAAATGTAATTGATCACGAAGTGATCAATTAACCTAAATGTTTAGTTATGGTGTCTATTGTTGCGTATGATATAGGTAGTTTTGTATGTTATATTTATGACCTAACCTTAAGATCAAACCTGCGTTTATTTGAACCATCAAATAAGTTGCTTGGACGTTATACGTTGTTTATTGTGCCATTTTGAGTATGGACCCTGATTTGCAGCAACTGACAATCATCTAAACCAGCACAAACCAAGAAACTTTAATGCTGGTACCGGTTGCATGATCTAATTTCAGGTTATTACCTTCTTGTACTTTTGAATAAGAATGCATCATGAGTGAAGAAACCAGCAATAGGAGCAAGCGAACGAGCTTGTGAGTGAGCTTGTGAGTGAGCTTGTGAGCTTGTGAGTGCGTTGTTAGCGCGTGAGTGCGTTGTTAGTGCGTGAGTGAATGAGTGCGTGAGTGCGTGAGCGAGAGAGTGCCTTCGCTCGTTCGTTCGTTCGTGAGTTCCTAGCACTCATAGTATTGCTTCGCTGCACTATTCTTAGATTTTTGGAACATTGCTCATTGCTCATTGGTATAAACTGAGTAATTCGGTATCCAAAGAAATTTCCGCACTGTTGCTTTGATCAACTTATGGGTTCAATATCCTTATACTCGTGTATTTGTATACTTGTGACATGTAATTATGTCTTTACAATTAGACACATAAATATCTACAATTAATACACCTTTGGAACTTCACAGTACTATATACTATACTACTCATATTACTGCTTCGCAGCACTATTCATAAATCAAAACTCCCTACATCAATGTTGTTCTTCCCCCAATCTCCGTGCTTGCACTGCCGTCAGGCATGTTGCCGTCTCGACTACTAACAAACAGACTGTAAATACCTTGCAACTTTCTCCTCTCACTTAAAGAGATGGAGGGTTTTGTTTCATCCAAAGATTCCAAAAGATTGGCGTGTGAGATGAAAATCTTGATATCCGTTTGGACATCATCTTGATCATCCAGAGTATTGGTTGGTTGGTTTAAAATTTGTTGAATTTCTTGTACAATCTTGACTCTTTCCGCTGGTCTCATTTTGAGTTCATCTGATTTGACTCTAATAAATTCGATATTTTTATCATCACTATTTGTTTTAGTAACTTTAGTCATGGATTCTTCTTGTTGAGCCAATTTGATGTGTACTGCCTTTAAATATGCATTATATGCTAAACCCTGCATATCAGCACCACTAAAGCCACCAGTTTTTTCAGCAATTTCATTCAAGTTAACATCATCATTCAAATCCATTTTGGTGGTTATCCCTCGTAATATATCTAATCGGTCATCAAAATTAGGCATATCACAGATGACACTTTTATCTAATCTACCTGGTCTTAAAAGTGCAGAATCAATCAAATCAGGTCGACTTGTGGCTGCCAACACATAAACTCCATCCAATCCTTCCGCACCATCCATTTGTGTCAACATTTGATTCACAACTCTATCAGTCACACCGGTCAGGTCATGTCCTCTTTTAGGGGCAATGGAGTCAAACTCGTCAAAAAATAAAATACATGGTTTGGCTGCCTGAGCTCTTTCAAATAACTCTCGGACACTTTGCTCGGATGCACCAATGTATTTGTTTAAGATTTCGGGTCCTTTAACTGAGATAAAGTTGAGACCAGATTGTCCTGCAACAGCACTTGCAAGTAATGTTTTACCACATCCGGGATATCCATATAATAAAATCCCGGATCTTAATCTAAGAGGGCAGTTTGCAAAGATGGGGGCATATTTTGTTGGCCATTCTAATGTTTCTAAAAGTACATTCTTTGCTTCTTTTAAACCTCCAATATCGGTCCATTCCACCCCGGATTTTTGAAGTTTGACTCCACGCAAATTGGATGGAGTGTATCCTTCTAAAGATTTATTCAAATGGTCCTTAGTTAAACAAAGGTCTGTTGAGCTGAAAATCGCCTCATGATATAAACGGTCGCTCAAGACTTTCAAATCATTAGGAAGGTACCCCTCGGTCTCGGTAACCATATCCATCAAATCGAACTTCACTGTACATTTCAACTGCTTTCTTAAATAGGTGTCCAACAACTCGAAACGTGCATTTTTGTCTGGGGCACTGAGATGAATAAAGTTTTCAACCAAATGACACTGTGACAACAATTTATTTAACGACTCTTTAGAAGTTGAAGATACCAATACTGACACGTTTGAGTTTTTTTGGCGATGGATCTTTTCCAACTGCTGTATCAAGAATTCACAGAGTTGGTTACTCTTTGAGGAGTCCACGTTTTCTCTTTCAACAGGAAGAATTTTGTCGAGATTGTCTAATATGAGTACGGATGGTTTATGCCAAGCGCATGTTTGTAACCATTTCAACATATGATTTTTCAGGAGGGAAGCGAAATTCTCGTTCATCAAGCTTTCACAATGAATATATTTGGTAAAGAGTCCAAGGTCATTACATTTGCGTTTAACCAATTCCAACAAAAGGGATTTCCCACTTCCTGAGTTCCCGTATACCAAACTTCCGGAATTTTTTGAATTAAGAAAAGAATCGATTATATCATCCACTTTGGAGTCAAGCCCCACCGCATTTAAATCCGTCTCAATCGGGTCGTCCAATACCGTGGCACGTACCAATTCTTCGCCAACCTCAATCCGGACCGGTTTTTTGGTTTCTCCGTAGGGTTTGATCCATGCATTATAATCGTCATTTTTCTTAAAATGTAACAAACCTCCATTTGGTAAAGCTGTACTCTTTGGAATTCGCATAAAGTTGGTTACACAAGCTTCTGAAATCTGAGCTTTAACCAACCAATCGTTGATTGAGGTGAGAACTCGACTTTGTTCTTTCTTGTCCCCTAACACTATTTTACTCTTGGATTGAGTTATAAATGGATGAATAACAAACGTTGAAGGTCTCTTGGATGGTTTTACACATGGTGTGATATGAACAATAGCACCAATTACCCCTTGACACCCAAGTGCAATAGCCAAATTCTTTGAGAGACCCACTGTGTTTCTTGGGCCCATGTCATAAGGTATTAATTTGGCTGCAATTTTTTTATTTTCACTCATTTCTTTATTGGTGGTATTTGAGTTACCTCCAAATATGGAAACAAAAACATATTCGGTCCCAAGAGAAGATTCCGACTCATTGGTGTATACTTCATAGGTTGTAGAATCCGGCACGTTAAAAAGTTTATGAGGCAAAGCTATACCTCTTTTAAGTAAAGAAGGCTGATCGTTCACATCAGCTTTTTTATGTTTCTCTTGTTGAGTTTGTTGCTGTTGAGCCACTGGTTTTTTTTCTTTGGGTGCAATGGCTAGTTCCGAGTAAGGGGATACTAAGGCGCAATGACCTGGAACACCCAAGTCTGTGACTGTGAACTTGATGCTTGAGCTTCTTGTGGGGAAAATAACCAACACTTGATTCAATGCAATGCATCTTGCTTGATTTATGAGTGTTTCTTCAATAATCTCGGCATGGAGTTGGACCAACTCCCAGTCGGCAGTAGTTAAAGGATCCAAATTGAAGTTATTGGTTGTTTGATTCTTGTGATTTAAGTTAAATGTAATCTTTTCTTTATCCAGAAGTGTTAGCGCTTGAGCAAACACAGGGTCCAATTCAATGGCTCCACTGGTTGAAGAAATAAGTCCATCCCAATTGGTGTATGACTTTTGCTTCTTATGTACAATCTCAATAATCACATCCTGAGGAAGTACCCCTGAGTTGTTGAGAATCCCAGCAACGTTGGCTGGGAGCCTAGCCAATGAATTTCTCGTAGTGGCGTATTTAATAAAGGCCTTATGGTTGTTCATAATTTTGATTTTCCGAGGATGCAAGTATTACTGCGAAGTTACCAACAAGCCCAAAGGAGAAAAGTGTGAATTAGCAAGTTATAGTGTGAGCAAAAGTGTGTATTAGCAAGTTAGAGTATGAATAATTAGCAAGTTAGAGTGTGAGCAGTTGGTTAATATAGTGTTGGGCAAATCATGGAGATTCGTTATATTACGATTAATTTGATGTTCTTCAATCAGTATTTGACATTCAAAATCCAGGTTAAACAACTTGGAATGGATATTCTTTTTGAAGAAACCTGTAATGATGATACCCCGCTTTTAGAATGTAATGGGTCTTGTAAAGAAGAGTCTATGGTGATGGTGGAGTATTGAAATCTGGGGAAAAACTCATGTGATAAGGTTTGCGATGGTACAAAGTGGGATATGACCAGGTGATTTAGTGCGTATGAGGAGGTTTGAAAGGTTGTGATGGGTGTGGAATGGGTAATGGTGGAATGTGTAATGGTGGAATGGGTAATGATGTAATGGCTACAAATCTTACAAAATCAACTACAAATACTACAAATTAGTAATTCTTGGGTAACTAGTGTATTTTACTATATGAGCACGATCACCTTTAGTAGTGAGTGATTTCTGACTATTGTGATTTCTGACTATTGATTCAACTATTGATTTTCTCATACCAACTCATTGACTTTAACTACTGACTTTCTCATACCAACTATTGTAACAAATCATAACAGTATACAGAGACGTTTGTAGGAACATCCAAAAAGACAATCCCATACATACCAATAAACCATGATACTCATCCTCGTATGAATTTTATTCAAAACTAACATTGAAATTTGTCCTATTTACAAGATTGTCCAAATGACATTCAGCGTTGTTTGAGTAGTTTTTCCAAATTTGCAAACTTCCATATGGTCACTATAAATTCCATATGATCATTACCTTCACTTACTATTAAAATCCTCAAACTTCTTCAACAGATCATCAGAACCAGCATCATGTTCCCACTTTTTCATATTCTTTTCCTGGTTAATCTTCTTTGCCTTCTCCATCATTTCAAACGAACGTCTTCTCATCAGGCGACATTGCTCCCATCCAATGACATTTCCCAAGAAGAATCCACAAACAGACCAATGAATCAGTCTTGTTGGGTTCTTGTGGATGAGAAATGTCACTGTTCCCAAAACACCCATTGCTTGGAACCCGGTGATCATGGCTTCACGGAAACACGGCATTGCTACAAATCGATCGATGGAGAAATCGCTCAACTGGATGCTTTTGGCAGCATCCACAAGCGTGGCATCACGTTGGGGAGCAGGCTGCGAGTCATCAAACTTTGGAGGAAGGTCCTCGAGGAACGTTTTGGGTGCCTCCGACACCGTTGATACTTTGGAGGGTGACCCACCAAACCAGCCCATCTTGAATTTTTGTATGAGCGAACGAACGAGCGAACGAACGAGCGCACGAACGAGCGAAGTGAGTGAGTGAGTAGCGAAAACGAACAAACTGAGTGCGTAGCGAGAACGAACAAATTGAGTGAATAATATGAAAGCATGCTTAAAACTCAATGATATATGATTGTATTGCTAGATTTCAATACTCATTCGGATTATCTAACCTCCTTAGTATTGTAGTACCAAGTTGTATACCTATCACTCACTCACAAACTCAGGTCAGTGAGTCAGTTACTCTCACGAACGAGAGTAGCCCATCAGATGTAACTTATTGGTAGACTTGGCATGCAGATTGAGTACCAATCGAATACTACAAAATCAAAAAATATTTGTAATAACAACTTGTTGATTCTATATTTATAGCCATGTACATATGAACCAAATGGAGATTCAGTTATTGGAGATTTAAAAGTGTCACTTCTTGTTGTTTGGAGATTTAGTTTTTGTTCTTTCAATTTATAGCATCATCTATACGTGATCAAGCAATATATGTAGAATATGTCACTCATCGTCTTCACTAGACCAAAAGTATCAAACCTCAATTTATTCGCGCTTTAGCATTGACACCTTTTTTGCACCCATACCAGGACATTTGCCATATGTAGATCAAATAAAGTGGCAATCATCATAATTTTCAAACTACCATATGTGACTCACCAAACTACACTATAAGTAAATGCCGGAATAAACAAAGTTGGACATTTTAATTGTCATCCACATTCACCAACATGTTCAAAGTTATAATTGCAATCAAAAATAAGCTTGAACCGAGTTCGAGAGTTGGTGATTGAGTGCGTGAGTGAGTACGCATATTGATTTATCATGCACTACAACTTGATGATTACATACTGACGTCACAATGAGTAGATTGGGATTTGGGATACCATCGAAAGCGATCATATCATGCTTTGCAGCACTATCATGATTCTTATCATTTATGCTTCGCATGGCCAAGATTAGGTGAGCAATTTGCATCGAACTAATGAATGATATTGTGGTTATTTACGAAGTTACATTGAATACCCAATCAAAGTGAAGCATTTTTGATCGAGTACCCACACCCAAAGAATTCTCACGAACGAACGAACGAACGAACGAACGTACTCACTCATTCACTCACGTACTCACTCCCTTCGCTCCTTTGGTCTTTTCAGAAAGCTATTTGGTGCATAAAGTATAGTTATGAAGTGTACTTTTTTAGTATATTGCTCATTTTTAATATACCCATAGCTTATACATTTAATATACAATTTTATAAAGGTAGTATCTAATTAAAAGCTCCCTTTATAATATTTATATTCCAAAGCCAGGCTGTCTCCCCTAAAGGTTCTCGTGTAATTCATTTCTAAATGGATTGATTAATTTTCAATCCTTGAACTTTTCTTTGCCATTTCTCACTCATTTCACAGTCATTTCTCACCCATTTCACAGTCATTCTCACCCATTTCACAGCCAACTCACAGCCAATTCACAGCCAATTCTCGAGTATATCAAGGAATAATTACGAAACATCCGACTGTTGTATATAGTGCTAGATAGGCCACCTGGTTAGGTACACGCAACTGGGCAAGTAGCTTGAGTCTGTATGGTTGAGTGAGGCCAACTATGGTACGCTTCTGTTACATTGTGAGTAGCTGGTTGGTACGACTGTGGTGAGTTGGTCTTGACTAATTGAATCTGGCTTAAAAGGGTGGGTTTGGCTCGAAAACAAACGAGCAGGGCGAGTTTGTTTGTTGGAGTGAAGAATAGTGAATTCCAGGAGTGATGCATAGAAAAGAAGCTAGGAGTAAAGCATAGAAAAGAAGCATAAAAGTAAAGCATAAAATTGAAGCAGTAAACCAGCGAAACAACTTGAATTTACAACTGCTTCGTACCAACTTTTCTCACTCCTTTTTCTGTTATAAGATTTACGCCTTATAGAGTAAATACGAGACCAAAAATTATCACCATAAAACTCAAGGTAATCAGCCATTGAGATCTGTAGTGTATTTGAATATGAGAGACACAACATAAAGACCCACACTAATGAAACAAAGTCAACGTTTAATCTAGGTATTACAAGGTTAGTTTCTCACTTAAAACTCATTTTTCATATCAATCTCATAGACTTTTACCTAAAGATTATCAAAGCGACGCTACAGCGCCTGTGATTGTTCCGAGTGAGGTTGAAAGATACAGACCTAAGCCAAAGATGATCCTTCGGAGATAATCAGTCGATAATGTTTGCTCTTTCAAACAATTTTATTGATAAACCGAATCCTGGGATTTGTTCCATTACATCACACTTGTTTTTATTGTCGATGTTAACTTGGTGGCGCCATCTTTTAATACAAACTAATGACTGTATTTTCATACATTAAAAATTCATTTAGGGACATCAAACAAACGAACGAGCGAGTGACGGAGTGCAAATAAATGGGTGAGCAAATGAGTGAGTCAGCAAATGAGTAATTTCCGATTGCATGACTGCATTGATAACCGAGCTAAATTCAATATAGATTTTTACAATGTAAATTTTGGTGTAAATGTCCATTCCCTCGAATCGTTCGTATTGAAATTCTCATGCTTTTTCGCAGCCATCTTCCGGAATTCATACCATATCATTTATCAAACTGTGAGCAAAGAAACTACGAGCGAAGCGAGTAGTTTCGAGAGTAGTAGTTTGGTTGCACTTACTTTCTTTAACCATCCAGAACATCCCTATCCTCCTCCTCCTTCCTCCTTCTCCGCAATCTTCCTCTCCTGCCTCAACTTTAGCCAATTCGCAGCCAAATTCTCAGCCATTTCCAGTATCATCGTTTTTACCAAAGTTACATCCTATCTAGAACAAAGAAAGAAATGTATTAGGGTAATGTCTCTTACAGTTTAGTGGTGAATGATGTTTCAACCAAAATCATAGAATACTACAAAGCAGTACAATTATATTCAGGTGATTATGCTGCTTTATTAATGATTTACAGTACTACTATACTCACAGAATACTGCTTCGCATATTGTTCTGCTTTGCTTTTCATAATTCTGCTCTTTGGGTGAAAGAAGATGGATAAATGAGATTCCCATAGAATCAGTTAATACAAAATAGCGTTAGTCTTTGATGAGTACTATCAGTTTGGTATACTATCCATAATAAGTTTCATAACAGTGAGAGAGAGAGTGTGAGAGTGCGTGTATATGTGAGTTACACTGTTTGGTGTCTTCAACAAGATTTTATTTATACATTATACTATTCATTGGCTATTAAGAATAGACCTCTTGTACGGTCGTGCATGTAAATAGTTGGACTCACATTACTCGTTCGAATCCGTACTCACTCACGAATTTCACTCGCTTCGCTCGGTGGTTCGTTTGTTCGCTCGTTTGAGTAGGCTATGATTTCAATAATTTCTTCTCATTATGGTCTTGAGAACTAATACTTGAGATTGGGTTTTGGATCCCATTCATTTGGGATGATGCAAAATCAAAGGTGGTTCTCTGATTTCAGAATTAGTTTATATCATTGAAACTCCACTGGTGGATTGAGTGTAAATTCAATACAACCAAATAGTCTGTTTGCAAATCAATCATCAAATGAATAAGAATATAAGAATATAAGAATATCTTACTCACTCTCAAACGAGCGAAGCGAGTTTGTTCTTCTACTTCTACACTCATTCAATTACTCACTTTCTTTGTTCTCACTCACTCACTCACTCACTCACTCAGTCGCTTCGCTCGTTCGCTCGTTCGCTCGTTTGATATACAATTGATAATCTGTTAATATACAATCAATATTGGTTTATTCAATACACTAATACTTTTAATAGACTTTCTTTTTGATAGAATTCTTTATTAGTATACTAACATAGTAAAGTCGGTAACCCCTATACTGTGCTATTCATAATAATAACTACACGTTTCATAGTACTGCGTACTATATATAATAAGTTGCAACGCGAATTACTACTTACGATTCATAGTTAGTTTATACACATTTCGTAGTAAGTTACTACACTATTCATAGTACTGCTTTGCAGCACTGTTCATAAAGTAACTGCAATATTTGTCGTATTGCTACGTAGCACTATTCATTGCTTCGCAGAACTATTCGTAATAAGTTACTACACAATTCATAGTACTGCTTCGCAGCACTATTCATTATCGCAGCACTAATCATTTTCAACATTCCCGCACTCCAACAATGATCACATCCGACTTAATCTTAGACCCCAGTCTCAAGTACTGGGTCTTAGTGCCCATCTCCTTAGCAATGGTCCTCGTGGGTTTGATTCGTTCCCATGTCACCTTTCTCCTCGAGCAGCCTCCAAAGTTGGAAGAGTTCAAAGTGGTTCGTGAAAAGCAATTCTTCAAGAGAGCTCAATCATTTGCACACAACAACTCTGTTTTATCTAGAAAGGAATTCGAAAAGAGACAACAATACTTTATCAGAGTACTCAAAACGAACGAATACTTTGCTAAAGAGATTAAACCAGAAGATAATGATCCTCTTGCTGCCTTTTCCAATATGGGGGGAAACGATGCCCTTATGAATATGGCTAAAGGAAACTTGATGAATTACATTCCTCAAACCTTAATCATGGCTTGGGTCAATTACTTCTTTGCTGGATTCATTGTGATGAAGTTACCTTTCCCTTTAACTCAAGGGTTTAAAGGTATGTTACAACAAGGTATCGCCACACCAGATTTGAATGTCAGATATGTGCTGTCCATTTCTTGGTATTTTCTCAACTTGTTTGGTCTTAGACCCGTTTATTCCTTGATTATGGGTCTGGATGCTGCCGACGAGTTGATGAGTCAACAGCTGCAGCAACAACAAGGGTTACCAAACCTCGGTGCCCCAGGTGTTTCTGTAAGCAAGGTTTTTGAGGCTGAAGCTGAGAATATCCAAATCTTAACCCATGAGTCCATTTTTGATGGAATCGTTGATAGAGTTTTAAAGTGTGAGTTGTAAGGTGGGTTTATGCATTATAAGTTAAGAACTTCTTTCAAGCTTATTAAGAAATAAAGATTTCTTTATATGTATTGGGTATCTAAAAATATTGCTCACTTAGTTGTTTCATTACAAACACTACAAAAATGACTGTAGATAACACGTTATTCATTCTCTGATAATCATAAAGCTGTGATCATCATTAAACTCTGATAATCATTAACCTCTGATAATCATATCCTGGATTTCTCAAATAATCTCTCAACGTTCGCACTAAAATTTCTTTACGCATCACACTTTCCATATGCCTACAACTATAATAACCATTGGTATGGCCGGGTCCGGCAAGACCACATTTATGCAACGGTTGAATTCGCATCTTCATTCCAAGAACAAGCCACCGTATGTAATCAATTTGGATCCTGCTGTGCTCAAGGTTCCATTTGGAGCCAATATCGATATTAGGGATTCTATCAAGTACAAGAAGGTTATGGAAGAATACAACTTAGGACCTAATGGAGCTATTGTAACCTCACTTAATTTATTCTCCACCAAGATTGACCAAGTGATTAAATTGGTTGAAAAGAGGTCTGAAACCGTTGAAAACGTCATTATTGATACTCCAGGTCAGATTGAATGTTTTATATGGTCAGCCAGTGGAGCTATCATCACAGAAGCATTTGCCCTGACATTCCCTACTGTCATTGCTTATGTTGTAGATACCCCAAGAAACTCCTCACCAACCACTTTTATATCCAACATGTTGTATGCATGCCTGATTTTATACAAGACCAAACTACCAATGATCATTGTATTCAATAAAACCGACGTGAAAAAAGCTGATTTCGTAAAAGAATGGATGACAGATTTCGAAGCTTTCCAAGAAGCTTTAAGAAAAGATCAAGAATTAAATGGTGAAGATGGTACCCTGAGTGGTTACATGAGTTCTTTGGTAAATTCAATGTCTTTAATGTTGGAAGAATTTTACTCCCAATTGGATATTGCCGCAGTCAGCTCATACACAGGAGAAGGCTTTGATGACTTCTTGAAAGGTGTGGATAATAAAGTTGAAGAATATAATCAATTCTATAGGGCAGAAAGAGAACGTATCTTGAAAAAGAAGGAAGAGGATGAAAAAAATAGACAAACCAAATCCCTCAACAAGTTAATGGATGACATGAAATTGGATAAGTCTTCCAAATTGGATGATTCAGAGGTTTTGTCTGATTATGATGATGATACAAATGGTGAGGTTTTGAGAGACGAAGATGAACCTGATCGCGAGTATACATTTCCTGAAGATAGGGCATCGGAGGTGAATTCAAAAACGAGTTCAGACATGCAAAAGAGGTATCAAGATGCTTTTGAAAAGACACTGAAGGTTGTTTCTTCATCAACTGCGGAGAATATTGCAAAATATATAAGGCAGTCCTAAACGAGCGATGCTAAAACGAGCGATGCTAAAACGAGCGAAGCGAGTTTTAGAGGTTAGTTCTATTTCTGCGGTACGAATATTTTGATGTTAATTCTATTTTTGCGGCATGGGTCTTTTGAGGTTAGTTCGAACTGGGTGCATTCGAGCTTTGCTTGTAACTTTGCTTTTGCTTCACAGTATGAATTTGCGCCAACATGCCACACATATGCATTTGTCATAATGTATTACACCTTATATCATCTATAACGCTGTATAAAATTACTTTTGTTTTTGGTTAACTGTAGCGATTAAATTGAAAAAGAAGTTATAGTGTGAGGCAAAAATGATACTAGCTGATGCGTCATGAAAATCCACCCATTTAATCAATCAATAAAATCCGATATAGTGTAACGGCTAGCACGGTTCGCTTTCACCGAGCAAACCCGGGTTCGACTCCCGGTATCGGAGTATCTTTTTGCTTCATCATCTACAATTAATTCTATTTGGTGAATATCATTTTTAATCCATTTAAACATGTTGTTTGTTTTCTCCATCTTGAGACGACAAAAACAAAGATTTCCTTGTACATTGTTACTCGGTATTTCTCATGTCTGTGATAGATTTGAGTAATACATTTCCAAAACTTAATAGAACGAATAAGTTGAGCTCGTCAAGTATCGAACACTCATGGTATTTCTAGCCCTCTCCTGGTATCTATTACAATAAATCCAAGTGAATACTGTACCCTTGTCATGACTAAGCTTCAAGAATCAAAGAAAGAAGCAGTCACCTCCTCTTGCAAATTGATGGTGTTGTGAACAATCATTGCAAGTATGTAAATGGCTCGAAAACTCATTGCCCAAAAGACTCGTACCGCAACAGGACGACCCGTACCGCAACAGAGCGACACTCCCGCAACAGAATGACCCTCCCGCAACAGAACGACCCTACCGCAACAGAATGACCCTACCGCAATAATAACTACCCTCTCACATACACAATACCATTTTCTACATCACCTCTCAAACAATGCATCAATATCATAAGCCTTCTTAAACTGACTTTTGAAAATAAGATGCGGCTTGTGCTTTGCTAAATGCATGATTGTCTTTCCAAACTCCGAGTTACACCAAGCAAACCAATGCCTTGTGAAATAGGTGCCACCTCTCAGGTTCACGTTAACCAGCTCGTGCATCAAGCCCAAGCCTGCTGTTGTTTGCATAACCAATTTGAGGTTTTCCATGATCTCACGATCGTCGTCTGTAGTTCGTATACGCATGAGTAAAGACATTGGCCATGCATTATTGACGCCAATGTGAGGTCCGCCGATACCTTGGAAGTGGGCTCCCTTCAAATAGTACGGGTTACCCTCTTTACTCAAGATCATTTTTCTGGTGGCCTTGTATACTGGGTCGTTTTTAGAGGTGAATCCAAGGTCCGGAATGGATAATAGGGACGGGATGTTTGCATCATCCATGAAAATATTACCTCCGTACCCATCGACTTCGTAAGCGTAAACCTTGCCATACTTTGGGTGAGACACGATCCCGTGTTTTTTGATTCCTTGAGTCAAACCCGAGATTATTTGATCCAATTTGTCCATGAATTTAGCCACAGCTTCCACTTTAGATAAATACTCTCTCAGTTTACGTAATTCTGTAAGCATATGGATGTTTCCGGGAATGAAGAAAGCAAGAATGGTAGAGTCGTCACTAGGACGAAAGGCACTTTTGATCAACCCCGTTCCAAAATTCACAGGATTCCCGGCTCCATTCAAATTGAGCGTTTCCGTACCGGTTATGGTCTGCCTCATGAACCTATACAAGGCCGTGTTTGCGTCGCCTGTCTTTTCGTCAAACAGTGGTAAGGACTCACGGAGCAAGACTATAAGGATATTCTGGAAGGCCTCGACCCAGGTATCAGTGATGAATGACATGTCACCCCCCAGGTGATGGTGGAATTCATTGGATAAGGTGAGAAATGACGCGAGGGAATCGATTTCGTACTTGCACTCAAAAACGATGTTTGGATCCGGATATGGGAAAACTTGATCTTTCGCTCCCTGGCCTCTTCTCACGCCTGTTCCTGGTGGAGGGTGGAACGCATTGCAGTATGGAGCTTTTTTGATGTAGTTTGCCTGTGTGTTGATTGCACCCAAAATCAACTTCTTCAAGGAAGGGTCATGTTTGATCAAAGGTTGGTACACCAGCAATTGCCTTGCTGCGTCCCTAAGCCATTCTGCGTGGATGTCTCCCGTGACTACAAACGCTTGAGTCTCATCATGGTGAAGAATGGTGGTATCCAAGGTATTTGGGAGACAGTTTTCAACTAGTCTTGCCAAGTCTTCATCAGCGATTTTCAGTTTCAAATCTTCAATTAGTTTCTCCACCGCTTCCGAATGGAACGTCCGACACTCAGCACTCGGTCTCATATATGGGTACCGGAATTGGCCATTACTCAAGGGTGCATGAGCAATTCTCGAGTAATCTAGATAGTTCGGACACTTGCCATCCTCCTGTTTAGACTCTTCATGGGCATGTAGAGGTTTGTGCTTATTATTGAAAGCTTTGAGAAGCTCTTCATTTTTTAATTCTTGAGGTATCTCCCAAGGAGTCCCGTATTTATTCACAGGTGAGCTAATCACAATAGATTCATCATAAATTGAAAGCAAACCTTGGGGAAGTATATTGGCAAGAAACAAGTACGCCACAACCAACACGACCACCAGCACTGCAACCTTGGACACACTGATTTGGTATTGTTGGACTCTCATGTTTCAATTTAAACTTTTCGATCCCCCGCATAATCAAGGTTTGCGTAAAAAGTGTCCACGATGCTAAGTTATGTGGGTTATTCCATTAGAGTAGCTACAAACTCGGAATGAGTCAATTAGTTTGTCTAGTTTCGTGAGATCGTGTAGAGGTTTGTGTGAATAGTTTGATTTATTAGACAACCCAATTGCAGTTTACTGGGTATTCAGTCTGGCTGTAAATAGTAAGCATAGTGTGTGAATTTATTGGTATATGCAAAAGATCCAAAATGTTTGGATGAAATTAAATGATACACATTGATGCAGGATTATGTGGATTGTCAGTCACCTATGATTGACTCATTTTATAGTCCAATCAAAGAAAAGTTCAACCAAGGAACCTTATCTATTCAGTGTTCATGTTAGAGATCATGAAAAGTTCAACCAAGGAACCTTATCTATTCAGTGTTCATGTTAGAGATCATGAAAAGTCCTTTTCGTTATGTTTTATAAACTCTCTTGGTAACCTCCCATATAGTTTATTAATAAACCATTTTCGTTCTACTCCATGGCTGGCAATAAATAAACCCCATCATCACTCTGCTCAACGCTAACTAAACCCATCTCACCAAATGCCTCCATCAAATCGTAAATATTACCTCTCAGCGCCCTGGCCAAGATGGTTTCATACAGGTCTTGAGTGTCCAATTTAAGATTGAAAAACTCATTCACCGTTTCACTTAGCAATGACATTCGTGCACCCAAGACCTCGAATTCGGAATCTGCGAGCAATTTCATGATGTGTGTGTGATCGTTGGACAAGACCAGTTGCTCAATGGTCAAAAGATGAAAGGTATTGTATGCGAGATTATAAGGAAAGACCTCGCCTATAGGTACCTCCTTTGCTTGAGAGATCAAATCATGGATGGGATGTCGCAGTATGAATTTCTGGACTTCTTCATGAGGAACTGGGGATGAATTTTTTTGGAAATGTATATTTTGATGCTTGGTGAATATGTTTGATAAAATTTCGGAATCGGACTTTTTGGTAGGAACCAACTGAAGCAAGTCTGTATAAGCGAGTTGAGTAAAATGGTAAGTCCTATTTTGAGGAGAATGCAGTTTTATGGCGTTTTGAAAATCAAGTACAGGTTTATTGATTTGGTTAATTGAGGCATCACTCATTAACAAGTTCTTCTGGCAAAGGAAAAGAACAATAGGTGCCTCTCTTAACAAGTTTTCAAACCATCTCATGACTTTAAGTAGCCCTTCACTCCGTGGTATAGATTTCCAGGGATCATAATGTGCCAGTAGTGTGGTGATTATTTTGGATGTAAAGTCGGTAGTATGATTTGCACTTTTCAGGTAATGAGTTGAGATGAATTCATCAGCAACACCAGGGAAGAGTTTATCAGTAGATAAAAGTTCTAAATTGCTGCTTGGAATTAGCGATGAGTCAAATAGAGCCAGTAAAGATTTACCAACTAAAGGAGGGAAATCACCTGGACTGTACCTAGCCTGAAGAAGCTTATAATTCAGAAAATTACGGTACTGATCCGAGGTTCTTCGCAAATGCAGTTGGATTTGAGGATTATCAATAGCATTGGTCTTAAGAATCTCCCTTTCGTAAAGTGTCACCGCACACCTCACATGTTCCGGAAGACCTCTTAGAGCTCTTCTAGACATCTAATGTGAACTGTTGTAAAATATGAACAAGATAGAAAAGAGAGTGAAAAAAAAAAAAACTAAATGTTTCTTAGAAACTGTCTTCGAAATGGAATACCTAAAGGGTCCAGAGCCTTGACCGGTGCTTGCTCAATGTCCCTTTATCTGTTTGCTATCAAAAGAAATACTCTCCAGGGATTGGTTCAATCGTCCCAAGTACCTTTCAAAAGATTCCAGCATAATCAGGCTCAGGTTAAGGTTGACCAACAAATGATGATTGCATTTACTTGCAAAAAGTGCAAGACTCGATCCTCACACACCTTCTCAAAGCAATCCTACTCCAAAGGTTCCGTACTCATACAGTGTCCGGGGTGTAAGGTGAGGCATTTAATTGCAGATAACTTGAAGATATTCAGAGACGAGAACTTTAACCTTGAGGAGGCTTTGAAAGCACAGGGAGAGAATGTAGCTAGTGATGTGAATGATTTGGCTTTTAATGATATACCAGAGTCTTTAAAGAGTATGCTTGGAAAGTATGCTAAAGATGGGCCTGTAGATGAGGTGAGGGAGGCTGACGAGGTGAGTGAGGTGCGTGAGTTGCCTGAAAAATAAACGAGCCTCCCCCAAACGAGCTTAGCGAGTTTGGGAGAGCTCGTTTGGGAGAGCTCGTTTGGGAGAGATTAGAGCTCGTTTAAAAGATATGTGAGCTCGTTTAAAAGATATTTGAGCTCGTTTAGAATTTGTCTACTCGTTTGTAAACTTCAGAGTATTCCGTTGTTGCGGTACAGTTTCTATTTTCGATAGCTTACTGTGGTTGGTGTCTACAAAGAGAATTTCTCAACTGGCTGCAAAAAGGAGTGATAACCATCTACCTGAAGATAGTCTGTGAAGGCCAAGTTGTGATGAATCAGGCCGTGATAGTCCAGGTTGCTCGTTCAATTTGTATCTCTCTGTGAGTATTCATATTGTTATTATTGGATTCACAGCTAACTTTTCAGAATGTACAATACTATTTCATCAATTTCATTCTGTAAAACAGCGTATTCAAATTATCATCGAGTGCGAGTGATCGTTGATCAACGCATCAAATGTTTGTTTATGGTTGAGTTGTTGTTGCTGTTTTTGTTGCGGTGGGGCTCCTCAGAGACTTTGGTTTCATCTGACGATTCCGATTGTTTGATGCTGGTGCTTTGTTTTTTGAATTTTAGACAGTATCGGAAGGCTATGTGAACGCTTGACCTGCACAATACAGAAGGTATGATATCATGTTTTGTTTTGAATCATTCTCTGTGTTGTTCTTATCACGAATCCGATGAATCCGCCTGTTATAGGCACTAATCAGAATGTAGTTACTATTGAGTGCGGGATGACCGTGTCTTGGAGTTGATTTCTTGTGATTTGGCAAAGCCGTTAATGGACACTGTATTTAAAGTGTCAACCTACCCTTGGATAGTTAAGTTGACTGAATAGATTTTAACAATTTTCCACACATTACTTGAAGATTAGTGACAGTAGAAGCGAGTAATAACATAGTAGAAGCGAGCAATGACAAAGTAGTAGTGAGTAATAACATAGAAGCGAGTAATGACAAAGGTAGGAACGAGCAATCGGCTTCATCCGGACTGCTGGAGACGGACTTCACGTATTATTACCAGATGTACCCTTACCATGTATCTGATTTGCAAAACCGGATTATGTGCAGGTTTTTTATAGTGATATACTTGTTGGAGAATACAGAAGAATAGGTGATTGTAAACTTTTTGATTTGCTCCGCCTGTTTAATATGCTCCAGGTTTAGAGTCTCTTTGTATATTCTTTATTACGCCATCATGCTTTGGTTCTTATTGGTACGGGTCTTAAGAGTCTAGTTATTCAATGACGCTCGTTTGTTAGGTGAACCGAGTATATTTGGTTGCAATTGCACTCACAAATCTTGGTTGTATTTACACTCACACATCTTGGTTGCAATTACACTCACTTGACATTTTGAAAATCCATACAATGATAATACCTATGACTACATTTAGGTAAATTTCATAACCATTCATTTATTCCTGAGCATAGCTCTCTATAAAGTTTACATGGAGCATCCATCTCCATGTCAAGCACCCATCAAGTCACTTGAAAAAGTATTTAATTACACAGGGGTGTAAGTTGCGGAAGCAGTAGTGTAGCTAGTTTCCCAGCTGGAAGGTTTGGAGTACTTTTCCCAGTTGGATGGCTTGGCGTACTTTTCCCAGTATTTGGCACAATCGCAATTAGAGTCAGTTGGGGTGGAGGTGGATGTGTATGTTGCCCATGTAGAAGAGGCATCCCATGTAGAAGAAGCATCCCATGTGGAGGATGCGTCCCAGGTTTTTGCAGCATCCCAAGTTTTTGCAGAATCCCATGTGGATGAGGAATCCCATGTTGAGGCCCATGTGGAGGAAGCTTCCCAAGCTTTTGTGGAGGCGTCCCACGACGAAGTCACATCAACAGACTTTGAAATTAAAGAGGCATCTGCAGCATCTAAATCAGCTGGACCAGTACCTTTAACTCTAATAATATTAGCACAAGCAAGTCTGTTGTCATTCTTATCATGAATAACCAAAGAGTGCTTACCTACAAAGGCAGGGTCAAGCTTATTTACCGATAAATACCTTTCCAAGTATTCTTGATAAAACCATGGACCCTTCAAGTTGCCGTGTTTGCTGGCCAAGTCACCGATTTCCTTTTCGGCATTCTTTGCATTTTTGCCGTCTGGGTTACCTGGGGTAAACCCATCAAAAACATTCAAGTCACCAAGGGTAGAGTAACAGTCTCCAGAGTCTGGAACTGGGTTAACGTGTACACGGTATGGAAATTCTTCACCTTCAGGCAAACCGTTAACATCAACCTTGACTCCTAAAGAGCCATTTTGGAAGCCAAAAAAGTCCACGATACCGTGGATGTTGTTACCGTTGGATGGCTTGAATTCAGCACGGTAAATGAGACCTTCTGGAGAATCATGGGTAACTGGGGCTGCTCTGGCAGTGACAGAGGAAATGGCAGTAGCCAAAGAAATTAAAGTTGTAGTGTTGAATTGCATGTTTGATAGTGATAATCCTTTGGGTCCTGACTCTGTTATATATGTAGAGTGCAACCTTTTCGCAGTCATTTTTGGCGATTTCGCAGCCATTTTCTGTGGGCGCAGCAAAACTTGAGGCTTATAATCTATATATAAACCAGGCTTGACAGCACAAGCTTGACAGCATAGCTCATGAATTGTAGTTTTGCGGCGTGAGAATCCTAGATTAATGGAATGGCGGGTGTTTTGTAAAAGGTGTAAAAGGTGTAAAAGGTGTAAAAGGTGTATAACGTGTATAACGTGTATAACGTGTATAAGGTATTTATAATTATAATCAAGTGATTTAATGGTGATTTGAAAAGTGATTAAGGTGATTAAGGTGATTTCAAGGTAAATTTGAACATTCAATCAAGAAGTCCCATGTTTTATCGGGTATAACTTTCATTGATATTGGCATTTTTATTGGGTGCTTCAATAGTGGTTAGTTCCATAAAATCAACCACACAAAAGGATCACTATAAAAACTTTACTTGAGAGTACTCGTAAAAAGTGAAACACTTCAAATGAAACAGTGTGAGACAAAGGAAAAGTGACTCAGTTTCAGACTCATACCAAAGGCAAAGTGACCCAGTTTGATGGCTAAACCTCGCACTCGCAAACACGAAATTTTATCATGTTTCGTTCCAAACTTCACACCCTCTACAAACCAATCCAAAGAAGCCTTAGATTCAACTCCACAGACCCTCTCCTCAAGTACAAGGCCAAACTCCAAAAGAAAGCCGAGGAGATTGGAGCCAAGGACTTGAATGAACTCAAACTTAAGCTTAAAGATGAGATTGCAGACAAGAAAAGAAAATTCAATGAGATTGATCCATTGAAAGAACTCCAAGACTATGAAAAAAAACAAGAAGAAGAGTATGAAAAATCCAAAGTGATCAAAGTACGCTCTCCAGTATCTAAGGATACCCCAAAGCTTCCTTACAAGAATCTTAATTCCTATCTTGATATCTCAAAATTAGAGCCTTTGGGTAGGCAAGAAATCGAATTCTTATGGAAAGCTCGCTTCCAACTGAAGGAGAGAACTTTACATGCATGTTTGGATGCAAGCCAGTTTGCCACCATGTACGTCAATGCCTTCAAGAACCCCAGTTTTGTTCTTCCGCTTCCTAGAAACAACGAAGGGTACGAAATGCACTTTGTTCAATGGTCCTTTGTTGGTCCTCAAACAACTCATTGTATGATTACAACCGTGGCTGAATACAGACTTCATAAGGAGTACGCCAAGCCTCACACCACCATCATGTTTCACCAAGAATTCGCCCATGACAAGCTGATGGTATTGATGAATGGTCAAGTTGAGCAGGATGCTTCCTTAACCATGGACGAAGCTCAGTTGTTGCTTCTTAACCTCCAAAGGTTCTATGGCCAAATAAGTACTAATCAGGAGTCCAACAAGAAGCGTTTGGCTTTGTTGAATTCCTTCACCAAGGGTGATTCAGAATTTAAGATGGATGAATTGATTGAGGAGGCTACGAAATTTGAGTAATTGGCTGTGATTAGTCAACCATGTATATAATTTATTGCTATTATACAATGATTGGTAATGGAATAAATAGATCTTTAATGATAATGTAAATTTAGCTTTTAGAAATGATTATGTAAATTCAGTTTTAAGAATGATTATGTAAATTATTTTTATATAGAGAACTGAATATTGCATCATACACAATACTAATCTACACAGAATGCACCGCTGTATGAATGATGATTATTCCATTCAATAAACTAATAAATATGCCAAGATTACAACAAACGAACGAGCGAAGCGAGTGAGTGATAGTGCGAACAAGCAAAGTGATAGTGCGAACAAGCAAAGTGAGAGTGCGAACAAGCAAAGTGAGAGTGCGAACAAAAAGAGTGAGTAGATGAGTGAGTGAGTGAGAGTGCGAACAAATGAACGAACAGACTCACCCACTCACTCACTCACTCACCCACTCACTCACTCACTCATCCACTCCCCCACTCAACGAGAGAATGAGAGAATGAGAGAACTCACAAACTAACGAACGAGAGAACGAGAGAACTCACAAACTCACAAACTCACAAACTCACAAACTCACAAACTCACGAATTCACGAACTCGCTTCGCTCGCTCGTGAGTTCGCTTCGAATAAATATGCCAAGATTACAACATTAAACCTTACACTCTGTTAACCTACCCAAATTTGTATAACCAAACAAAAGCACTCACATTGTGCCACTTGAAGGCATTACAACTATTCATAATCTTCATCACTCTCCTCTTCAACCCTTCTCTTTTTTCGTCCTCTAGTGGTTCCCTTTCCACTAGCAACTTTCTTGACAATCTGCTTTTCAACAATATCCTCCACCTCACGATCCACCTCACGCTCCACCCCACGCTCCAATTTCATCATGGAAATAATATGATTAAATGCACTCTTTGCATTCTCCTCCGAGCCATGAAACTGGTCCGTGTCAATGTCAATCTTCATCAACAAGTCAGACAGAATTTGGATTTCCCTTTCGATAAAGTTTGTCATCATATTCTTGTCTTCGTTGATGATAAACTTCAGCACCACGTGTTTTAGACCTGATTTTGGGAGTAATACCGGCTCTGTTTGAATCAAGAACAGATCGAGTATATCGTTCAATTGGACATCCACTGTTTCATTGTCGGGCTTGGGTGTGTCTTCGAACTTTGTAGTTTTCAATCTTGTAGATTGGACCTTCTTTTTATGAAACTGAACCACATCGTTGACGTTTGCGATTTTGCCGATAAATCGGTTAGAGAAACGTCGGACATTATCGATTTCATGGAATCCGGTATATTCAACCTTGAGTCGTATCAAAGGAAGCGGACATGGATCGGAAGATTTAGCTGCAAAATCTTGATTTGCTTTTGAAATCAAATGTTCTACTTCATCAGCCAAATATCCCATGACTTCATTTCTCCCCAGTAAGCCTTGCACCAAGGAAGGCACGTTCAGGAGCACGATTTCATCCAATATAAAAGGTCTCACTGTGGTTAAAGGAATGGCTTCTAGGGAATAGTCTTTTCCTTTGATATTCATTATGTATGCAAATTTCTCGTCTGCCTCACCATCACTAAGTGAAGTGGCAATGGAAGATCCTCCCATCAAGACGTCAAAGCCCATTTCCGGGTTCGGACACGGGTAAGGAACGGGCTTGTGTTCGTGGCCCCAAAATATAAAGTCCAAAAAATTAGGTAGAAACAGCTCGGGTATAGACGAGGTGATGGAATGCTGAGCATGATTCTGATGAATCACAAACATACTGAACCAATCATGTTGTGTAGGACGTTGGAAAACAACGCTTTCGTCTCTGAAGATACGATGGAGTCTCTCGTCACGTATATTGGAGAGACCGTAGAGTGCAAAGCGTGAGGACCCCTTTTTCATCAAAAGTGGGGGGATAGTGACACTTTCGTTGTTTATGACTTTGCCAAAGTAGTTGATCAAACCAGTTGCCGAAAGGATGTCCAATGGAGACAAGAAGGAGTCTCCTGTAGCATCATCGTGGTTACCATTGATGGCAAAAAAGGGCAAGTCAATGTTCATATTGCAGTCCTCGTAGTTGACCTGACCACTGGCCAAGGAAGCAGCCGGGTCGCTGATAAACTCCAACTCCACCGGGCGATCGCCCATGCATGTCAGCTTCAATGTCAGAAGCACTTGGTGCATTGACTTGTTGGAAGGCTTGTTGATATGAAAGAGGTCGCCTCCTTGGACAACCATGTCTACGTTTCTGGAGCGGGCTAGGGTCATGATTTCATGGAAGGTTGTGGCTGAGTCCTTGCCTCTTATTGGGTCGTTTTCTTTGTATCCCACATGGTTGTCTGTTGTTAGGAGGATTGATATGGTGTCTTGTCCTTGGGGGATATTCGACACGAGCATGAAAACGAGCGTAGCGAGTTTGTAATAGTTTGAGAGAACTAAGCTCGTTTGTAATGAACTAAGCTCGTTTGTAACAGTTGGAGAGAACTATGCTCGTTTGTAATAGTTTGAGAGAACTACGCTCGTTTAGTCAGCGAGAGAAACGAGCATATTAGAGACCCAAATGTTCGATGTTTAAAGATTTTTGAAGTAGATTTACTATATACTAACTTGTTCACATTTGTGTATAAACATATTAATAGTTGTATTTGAAATATATTAGCAGTTGTATATTTTTCTAACATATTCACACTCATATGTTCACACTCACTCACTCACACTCACTCACTCACTCACTCACTCTCGTATGTTCACACTCACAATAACACCCACTCATAATCACATGTTTATAAATATCAACACTCATAAAATCACCATGAACACGCAAGCAAGTTTATAGACTGTATTTGGGGTCAAGATAATCTTGTCTTTTGTAGTGTACAGTTGGATCTTGTATCGTCACTCATCATAATTATGGAAATTTGCAGCCAAATCCAATAAAATGTTCGTAAATGTATTGATAATACAGAGTTAAGATTGAAGTATGAAAGAGGATATAAAAGTATGTTTGTAAAGAAAGTGGTATGTGCACTTTCTTGTATGGTTGAATCCAACCATGAAATATAAAGTGATGTAGAACACAACGAACGACCGAACGAGCAAACGAACAAAAAAACAAACGCATGTGAGTAGTGAAAACTTAGTTGAACATGTTAATATGTCAAGACTTACTAATCTTTATGATTCTTATGATTTGATTCTGTCTATGAAATCCATAATATTCTGTGGTTTGTATTGGTGGGACACTACACAATACACCTCTGACTAAGCTATCTGGTATGAGACAAATAAGTAGTCAGCTACGTAATCAATCAGAGAGTATATAGGATTACATCGTCTACAAAGTCAGCAAAAAAAGTCAACTTTAGCCTCAAACACACTTTTTATCATTTTGGTATCACCCACTTGGCTAACCTCTTTACAAGTATTATGTTTAATGTTAGCACAAAGGTAATAGCAGGGTAGACTAATGAGATGAAGTCAAAGTGGGTGTTGTAATTGTAAAGAATAATAATAGCTCATAGCCATTTGCATAGATGTGAAATCTTGTTCCATAGTGATGGCTATCTGGTAGCACTACGCACATTTCGTGGCACTACTCAGTCATTTTACATCTCGTAACATGCTTTGCAGCACAATGCCCTGTTGATTGTGTGACTATATAAAAATCATATTCAAAATACAAGAGTAGTGAAATCATAGAAATCATACTATGATCAGGAAAGTTAGTATTGATTTCATTGAAATTTCAAATCAAAAGCATTCGCTAGGGAATACTTCTATGAATGATGCTATTGCGATTCCAATGAAAAGTAGAGCTCTACATTTTGGGCAAGCTGGGCTGTTAAGAGTTGATGTATAGCTAAGATCCGATATTACTGCGCTACGGGTCTTTAGAGGTTGAGCCAAATATTCAAGACTCAAGGTAATAACAGATGTAATCAATATTCCTTACTCATAGAGTCAGTTTTTATGTTTTTGTAATCACTCGTTATGACTGCCTGATGATACTTTTCGCAGCCAACGCATTAACGGAGTGAGTGAATGAGTGAGTGAGTGAGTGAAATCCATTTTCACGTTAAATGAAACCCCAACTTCTTTCATCCTTTATTCCAGTTGATTCAACCTTTGTCAGCTTGAGCCAGTTTATAACTTCTTTTCATGGTCTTTGGAGAGCCAGTATTCAGTGATTGTTGCAGTTTGGGCTGGTTGAAGGTATTGTTGGGCGAAATCATTTAAGCAATACATTGTTTGAATAACTAGTATTGGCAATCAAAGAGTTTCAAATTCAATAGTGAAGCTCTCTTTTGTTAGGCAGGGCCAATTCCATAGTACCAACTCTAGTTTAAACGTTCGTTGAACGTGCTGCAGCAGTAATGACTAGTATAGTATATGAATTGTATAGTATATGAATTGTATATTGTTGAGAAGTCTTTTCCAAAGAAACTAGATGGCTAACTATAACTTCACTGTTTGTATTAGACAGATCGTGCTAGTTCCTATAGTCTCGCACACTCACTCACTCACTCACTCACTCGCTTCGCTCGTTTGGTTTTAGCAACTTGTATAATGACGTATGCATCAGTCCTGAGAATAGTTTAAATACAACTTGATGGTTTATGTTTATGTAAACCTAAAATCTTGTCAGCATGTCATCTGTTTAACATTTATTATCTATGCCTATTATTAGTTTAGAACAACAGAGTTGAATAGGTACAAAATAAGTGGTGGGACAGATAGTGACAGTATATATAATGGAACTAAACTTTAAAGGCCCAGGTCACATCTATATACTACTGCTTCGAAGTACTTTTCGTCCCAGGTCACATCTATATACTACTGCTTCAAAGTACTATTCAAAGTACTTTTCGTCACAGGTCACATCTATATACTAGCTTCGAAGTACTATTCAAAGTACTTTTCGTCACAGGTCACATCCACTCATAGCACTGCTTCGCAGTACTATTCGCAGTACTATTCTACTATTCGCATATGTGAACCCCCGCGCCAAAATCATAAACCCATGACGGATTCTCTAGAAACCAACTTGGAAAATCGGCAGTTGGACGAGGTCAACAGCATAGAGTCCATCTACGGGGATATCTTTGAAAATGTTCCATCCACGGGCCCCGTATGGAATCGAAAGCCTCCCCCACACTTCCGTATCATGCTCGAACTGACAGCAAATACTGAAGGACCAACACTTGCTTTAACCTTAGATATCGAATTCACGCAAACATACCCTTTATCGCCACCCATTGTCAAAATCAAAGATCCTAAAAACCTTCTCAAGGCCCGTTTGGTGGCCGTGGAGCAGAAAATCAAGGATTTGATCAAAGAGTATAAGGAGGAGGAAGTTGCATTCACCATCATATCCGAAATCAAATTTCTCCTAGATGAATATCAAATGGTTACTGAAAAAGTGCTAACATTGGAGGAGGAGAGAGAGGTACGTTTACAGCGTGAACGGGATGAATTAGAAAAGCTTGAGAATGAACGTGAAAAACAACGTGAAGTTGCAAATGAAATACATAATCAAGAATTAAATGCTCAAATTTTGCAAATTCAAGGTGATTATACTTCTCGTCATGATGGAAATTCCATACATGAAGGTAGTTCTACTCATTTGTCTAAGATTATGATTCCAATGGACACCTCCAACTACTTTGTTTTTGATAATCCAATTCAAGTCACCCTTACTGATAGATCCCAAATCATTTTTAGAGCCGTTCTGGGTTTCATAAAATACAACAAACGTGACTTGTTGTCTCTGATAGGTAATCAATACATTGTTAAGCCATACAATGAAGAAGCCATTTCCTTTCTTTTAACAGAGATTTGTTTCGAAAACCCTTACTTTTCAACAGATTCAGGAACTCGTGATATCCAATCATTAGAAAGAGAACTTCAGCTTATGGTTAAACTCGATGGTATAAATAAACTCTATGCATTCCAAATCGATCGCATGAAAAAGGGATGGAAAGTACGTCTATTAAATGAATTCTCTTTAAGTCTGGAATCTCTTCAAGATTTTTTACCATCTACTGAATTCATCAATTGGGCAATTGCAAGAGTTTGGCTTTTACAGATTTTAGAAACTTTAGAAGCTTTACATAATCTTGGTTTTGCTCACAAAGAAATCTCACCTTTAACTCTTTTATTTTATTCAGATGGTGAAGATGATTCTTTTAGTGTGAAAAAAGTAAAATTGGCTCATCCTTCATATGGACATACTTTGGTGAATTTAATGCATTCACATCCAAACTCAGACTTTGTTTCCCATATTCAAACACCTTCAGCTTGGGTTGCCCCTGAACTTAAATCATCAGAATGTCATCTGAATAAAACAGATATATGGGATTTGGGAGTTCTCTTTATTAGAATCATGTTTGATTACAATGCATTGGAGACATCATATCCTACCCCAAAAGATTTTATAGAAAATTTCAATTCATCTGGTTATGAAGGGGCTGAACAATATGCTTTGCTTGCGCATGAAATGCTCTGTAAGATGCTACAGCGCAAACAGCTGAAAAGGCCAAGTCCATTGGAATTGAACGCAACCAGGTTTATTCGAGAAGGCCCACTACTTAGTAACGTTGAGAAAAAAAGTGACAAAAAGAAGGTGGAAATCCATGAGGACTTTGATTCGTCGTACTTGTCCGTACCCACAGGTTTCCCAAGAAGGAGATATTCCCAAAATCGAAAGCCAATCGATCCTTTCACAAACTCCCAAATCGGTAGATACGAGCGTGATTTCGAAGAAGTTGGTCGCTTGGGTAAAGGAGGCTTTGGCGAAGTGTTCAAGGCTCGAAATAAAATGGAAGGTACCTACTATGCCATCAAACGCATCAAACATAAGGCTGACAAATTGGATGACTTGCTCAGTGAAGTTTTGTCCTTGCTGAGGTTGAACCATCAGTATATTGTGCGGTATTACGGTACCTGGGTCGAGGAAGACCAGTCTGTGTTTGATTCGGACTCGGACTCGGACTCGGAAGTGGAGTTTTCGGTACCACAGAGTGTTGTTATTCTGGATCATCAAAGTTTTCAAGTGGATTATGTGTCCAGCTCTCAGGTTAGATTTGGAGATTATGATGATAGTGGTGATGATAGTGGTGATGATGATGAAGAAGAAGAAGAAGATGATGAAGATGATGATGATGATAGTGACGATGACAGTGACGATGACAATGATGATGAAAGTGATGAAGATAGTGACGACGACTTCTTTTTTGGATACTCGGAACAATCAACCAATCAACCCCCCAACCCCAAGCCATCAAAAAACTCCATCCTCTACATCCAAATGGAATTCTGTGAAAACAACACCCTCCTGAATCTCATCGATCAAGGCCTTCCCAAGCACCCAAAGGAGTATTGGAGATTGTTCCAGCAAATACTTGAAGCCGTTCAGTACATTCACGGCGAAGGGTATATACATCGAGACTTGAAGCCAATGAACATTTTTATAGACAAGTCCAATAATGTGAAAGTTGGAGATTTCGGCTTGGCCAAGAACTCGCATTTCCTGTCGATTTTGCTTGACAACAACCAAGTGAATGAAGGGAACGAGTTCAGTACCGTTGTTGGCACTGCCATTTACACTGCCAAGGAAGTTGCTACAGGCAATTACGATGAGAAGGTGGACATGTATTCATTAGGGGTGATCTTCTTCGAAATGTGTTATGCATTGTTTACCGGTTCCGAAAGAATCATCACGTTGAATCAATTGAGACTTGAATCTATTCAATTTCCAGATAATTTTGACTCGAAATTCAAGAGTGAAAAGAAAATCATCAGATTATTACTTGATCATGACCCGCAAAAAAGACCCAGTGCTAGAGAAATGTTAGAGAGTGGCCTCCTTCCATTGGAACACCAAGAGCTTATTATCCAGAAGGCACTCGAGGCCTTGGCCAACCCATCGTCTCGTTGGCAAGAACAGGTGCGTGATACGCTTTTCAACCAACCCTATCAAATAGCCAATGACACCTTATTTGATCGGTACCAAAACTCAAACTCACATGTATTGAACTACTCAGTGAATGAGTACTTGTTGTTTGGGAAAATAATCCAACAAGTGTTTAGGATTTTCTCGAACCACGGAGCCATTGAAGATTTCAATAGTAATGTTATTTTGCCTAAAGGTCCTATCCAGAGCTATAACATGACCTACGAAGTGTTGGATAAAAGAGGCTCGGTATTGGTATTACCTTATGACTTGGTACTTCCAACGGCACGATTACTCAGTAGGTCCAACGTCACGGTACCAAAGATTTTCAGACACGAATTCGTTTACCGCCCCAACAAGAGAGGCGTTGGTGCTCCAGACAAATATAGTACTGTGTCGTTTGACTTGACGAGTCATGACCCCAAGCGAAAAGTAATTGATGACTCGGAGTGTATCAAGATCATCGACGACTTGGTGCAATCCTTTCCTTGTTTCAACAAACAAAACACAATTCTTGTGATAAATCACTTTGATATCTTAGATTCGGTGATTTCTCACGTGTTTAGAGCACTGCAAGTTGATGAGAAGAGACGGTTTGAAATCATGGAAATTCTTACATTATTGGGAGTGGACAAGAGCAATCAAGAAATCGAATCACTTTTAAGAAGAGTTCAAGTACCTCACACTGTCATCAAGGAACTCGTCACCGTTTACAACTTCAGTGCAGATCCTTTGAAGGCAAAGCAAAAGATTCAGAAGTTGATGGTTGACTCACCATATCTCGTAAAAGTGGAAAGAGCATTTGATCATATCTTTAACGTTTTGGGATTAATCAAAAAACTAGGAGTTAAATGTCAAATTTTATTGAGTCCTCTTAGCAATTACAACGCAAAATATTATATCCATGAAATCATGTTCCAAGCTGTTATTAAGTTTGAGAAACATAAACCAACGCGTATAGCTACTGGTGGAAGATTTGATTCCTTAATCAGTGCATTTTCTACAACTGGAGGATTTGTCTCCAAAGCAATGACTCCTTATGCTGTTGGGTTTCTGCTCACAACCACTGCCTTGTTCAAATTGATGAAGAATTCAGTGGACCGCAAAGAACTTCAAAAATGGAAAGGAGTCAGATGTGATGTATTGGTAACAAGTGCTAATGATGAGGTCTTACGTGATAGTGGATACCATGTTTTAAAATTACTCTGGTCTCATAATATCAGCTGTGACATGGCTCATTCACCAATTGAAGAGGCAAACTTAGGAGGATCCAATTGGGTACTTGTGATCAAACAAGCTTATTCCAAAAAGGCCAAAAAAACCAACTATAAGCCCCTCCGATTAAAAAATTTGACATCTGGAAAAGATTTGGACTTGGAATATGAGGATTTATGTACTACCTTACAAAGCGAAATCGATGAAAGAAATAGAGAATATGAAGGAGTGGTGGAAGACATTGCAAATGATAGTGAAGATGAAGACGAAACTTCATCCAAAACACAAGCAACTGACTTGAGTCCATTGTATCTGGTTGATATATCACAAAAGGTGATTATTGTACCTAATGAAGCACCTAGAGGTCGCAAAAAGGGTAAAATAAATAAATGGGAATATGAAAACGATGGTAGAGTGTCTCTGGCAGAACTAATTCGAACCATCGCAGATTCAGTCATCTTGAGTATCGACGTGAGTGATGAGGTTTTGGACATGATCTCAATCACTTCGATTCATCAACAAGATGAATGGATGAAGAAGATTTTATTTATTGCTAATAATATCCCCAGGAGTTTTGCAATGAATATTTTGAATGCTTTACATAGGGAGCATTCTAAGGGTGGGAAATGGGTTGTTTTGACTCTGCCTAGATCGAAAGAGACTACAATGGTTAATTTGAGTAGATGATCACGAACGAGCAAACTCAAGAACGAGCGAAGCGAGTTCGTGAGTGAGTGAGTGAGTGAGTCAACTTACTCAACTTGCTCAACTAGATCAACTAGATCAACTTGCTCAACTTGCTCAACTTGCTCAACTTGCTCAACTTGCTCAACTTGCTCAACTTGCTCAACTTGCTCAACTTGCTCAACTTGCTCAACTTGCTCAACTTGCTCAACTTGCTCAACTTGCTCAACCTGCTCAACTTGCTCAACTAGATCAACTCGCCGAAAGTTGTTTATCTGATAATTATAGAAGATCAGGTGATGCAACTATTGCCATACAGAATCCATTCACCAAAGACAATAGAATTAACAACATGGGAGCTTTTAAATAAGTTACGTGCAATGAAATTCAAAAGTATATATATATGTAGATAGATTACAGAATAAAGATTAATATAGAAAATTAACATACAAATAGATGTACAAGCGAACGGGCGAAGCGAACTCACGAGCGAGCGAAGCGAGTTCGTGAATTCGTGAGTTTGTGAGTTTGTGAGTTTGTGAGTTTTCTCGCTTCGCTCGTTTGTGAGTTCTCTCGTTTTCTCGTTCTTTCGTTCTTTCGTGTTCTCGTTTTCTCGTTTTCTCGTTTTCTCGTTTTCTCGTTCTCTCGTTCTCTCGTTCTCTCGTTCGTGAGTCAACTCGCTCAACTACATCAACTCGCCCATGTTTATCATACAATCTCAGGTGATGTAAAAAATCAACAACACACATTCAAATACTCGAAAGCCAATTGTTACTTTCCAAGATAGGTTAATGTTTGTCGCATAAAACAATCCGGCATAAACACTCTTGACAGGAGAACTTCCTAGTTGGGATATTCTACACAAATTCGATGGTTTCACAATACCAATTAACAATTAAACTGAACAGGTTGCAGGGTATACGGTAGCTCATCAGGGTGAAGATCAAAATGTTACGAGAGGACAAAGTGTAAATTTCGAAACAATAAAATTAACAATTGGAAATTATTAATTGTATACACGTCTCATAGTTATACACATCTTATAGTTATACACATCTTATAGTTACTGGATACAACTTACAAATCTCACTTGATGCACATTTCGTAAAATTGGATACACATCTTCTAGCAACTGAAAAATTAATTAACCTGGATTCAAATCTTGACTAACTCAATGGAATTAACCCAATAAGCACCTTTTGCTTCACTCTAATATCACCTTAAAACACACACACACACACTCACACTCACACATACACATCCAAATGTTATATCAACTGTTTGACTGCTTTTTTAAATAACTCTCTTTCCAATCCCAATATTCTTGAAGTCTTAACTCACCATAATTTGCATAATTAAAATCTATATTTGATATTTCACTTTGGATCATTGCCCAAATCCCCCAATAAAATCCAGGTAATCCATAAAAAGTTGCAATTTCATCAATTAATTGATCAATTTCTGATTGAGATACATTAAAATTACCCAAATAACCTTTACACCAATTAATTAAGGTTGGATTATTATGGACCGGATCAGGGATTGAAGATCTATCACAATTAAAACCTTGCCATTCAGCCAAATGATTTGCGATATCAAAAGCTCTAGGAGCAGGTAACATATATTCATAATCAATAAATTTGATTGGATTTTTATCAATTTTAGGTAAAGATATGAATTTTTGATCATAATCATTTGGTATAATAATATTACCAGATAATAAATCACAATGAGAAGATACAATTGGAGAAGAACTTGAACTTAAAACTTGACGTAACCATTGAAATTCATCTTTAATAATATCACGAAGATTATTTTGATTAACAAGTAAATTTAAATGAGTATTAAAAGATTTCATTAAATTTTCATTAACAGGAACAATATTAATCCATTCTTCAATTAATTCATAAATATTTGAAATGAATTTTTTTTTTGAAGATTTCATTAAACTATTTGTTGAAGAAGCTCTTGACCTTTTTAATTGAAAGAATCTTAATTTTTCAACTCCTTGTTCTATAAGTTTTGAATCTATACGAGCATGCCAATTACCTAATTGTTGAGCAATTAAAGGGTATAAATCTGGATTACTTAATTCATTTGGATTTAAGGATCTACCTGGTAAAAATCCATAAATGACTCCATTTTTAAACCTCAGATAAAGTGCTGGTGCTAATTGTAAAGAATTAAGATTCATGTGCAGAATAAATTCACGATGTCTATCAATGATTAAATTTGTACCATAACCATATACACGAACCAATACTTTTGATACAAAATCTCCTTGTTCAGGATATGAAGCTGATAAAAGCATATTTGTTATACCTCCAGTAAGTTTTTTAAATTCAATTTTATCAATTTCTTTCCATTCACCAAATACTCGATGAAGTAAACGCCTTAATTCTTGAAATTCATTTGACACGTCTTCACTAAGATTTATAACTAATTTAGGAAAGTAGATTGCCGCTGCCTTACCATATTCTTCATCCACTACCACATTATCACATTCTTCTTCTTCCTTTTCATTCTCCCATACTAATCCATTCAGTGCTAAAGATGTGTTCAGTTTCTCTCTAGTTAAAGTATCTGCTGATGGATTATTTAAACTATATAACAAATTTTTGTTATTCAAGTATAATTTATCTGGGGTAAAGTCAGCATGATCCTTTGTATTTACTTCAATACTTGGTAATTCAGATGGTTCAATGGGTATGCAATGGAATTTGTTACCTGAGATGAAGCATTGCGTTGAGGGTGAATCCATTCTAAAGCTGATCTTTCTTTTTCCCGCGTACCTCCTCTTGTTTTATTCTATGTATGTATTCGCTTCTCTCCACCTTTCCTCTCTGTCACTCTTGTGATGGGGTGGTAGTGCTACTTTTGGGAAATAAACTTGTATAAAAAAGTCACACTCTCGCCCATATCCAGTACTGCACCTAGTCGAGCTTAAATCAATGAAGTTTTTTTATAATCGTTACCGATAATAGAAAAAAGAAACGAGCTGATACTCAGGTTCGAACTAAGGACCAACAGATTTGCAATCTGCTGCGCTACCACTGCGCCACATCAGCTGGTTGTGGGTTTTCTAAAACTCGATATTTTTACAAGCCAACAATACTCGATCATCATTGTAAGGTGATCTCAATCAATCATGCTACTTTCATTCTATATTTCTTGTCCTCATCATATCTTGCTAATCTTGATGTTGTATTGAGTACAGCCGCACAAAATAATGTGTCATTTGTGCATTTGGATCATGCTGTCAGAATAACTGGAGAAGATCGCCTTGGAATCGTCTTTTGTGTTTGAATCATCGCATATGGTGAGGACACTACACAGCCATGATCTGCATCTGAGTGTAGAGGTGAGCAATGAGTTTTGTACCTGATGACCATCAATCATGGTTTGATTTTGCGTTATTTATGGGAAGATTGGCAAAAAGGTTGCAAATCAAGGTGATAAAAAATGAATATGTTAAATGAAAATGGGCCAATGAATAGAAATAGTCTAACAAACGAGCAAAGTGAGTGACTGATAATGAGTATTATGAGTGAATGAGTGAATGAGAGAGTGAAAATGAGTATTATGAGTAACCACCTTATCAGCACTATTCCAGGTGTCAGATATGATTATGATATGTGCCTTTTCGGTTCCAGCTTCATGTTGAGCTCATCTGTCAGCTAGTCTGCTCCCAATTACTTTGACTGTAATCATATCATACTCATTCAAACAATTGTGTTAGGATGAGCCATTCCAGATGCACACAACTCAAGGAAGCTCGATCAAAATTTTATTGTCCATTTACAATCTCCAACAAACTTTCGCCAGTAAACTATGATTTGGAAACACCAACCAATCAGGCAATACAATCTTCCGAATAGTGCTGCGAAGCAGTACTATGAGTGCTTGATACTCACTCACTCATTTTTACTCACTCACTCATTTTCGCACCTCACTCACTCAGCATTCATGATTTTTGCACCCATTGTACATCATTTACACATTTACAGACCATGTACATAGAACTTGTTATACCATTCATCATTTACACACATCCGGACTAAGAGAACGAGCGAACGAACGAGCGAACGAACGAGCGAACGAACGAGCGAACGAACGAGCGAACGAACGAGCGAACGAACGAGCCAAGCGAGTTCGTTCTCACTCATGCACGCACTCACGAACGAACGAGCTGCTCGTACTTTTTCTAACCCATCAGAACATCCCCATCCCCATTCTTTTCCTTCCGTCTTTTCCGTAATCTTCCTCTCCTGCCTAAACTTGGCCAATTCGCAGGTATTTCTCAGGTATTTCCAAGTAACAACGTTACATCCAGAACAATAGAAATTTATGGGTAATGACTAATAATTTAGTGGTTGATAATGTTTTAAACGAACGAAGCGAGTTTGTTTTAACTCCCTCACTCAATAGTTCGAACTCAAGCAACTCATGAACTCACTCACGAGATCAATAACTCAATTGTTCGCACTCTCGTACTCACTCACTTACACTCTCACACTAATCTTCCATATTGAACAGTTGAGAGGAGAAAACAAGTTACCCCTGGGCTTCCAGTGTCTCCCGCAGAAGAGGAAGTTTTTAAAGTATACAAAGATGGTTCGAAATTAGTTGAAATTGACCAAATTATGGGTCATAGAAAGCCACCCAAAGATACAGGATTGCAGCTTGGAACTAGATATAAACAACCTGACGAAGACGGCGAATCAATATAGAGCTGCCGGTGAAGTGATCAGAACAGCCCCAATCGCCGTAAAGGATTACCCGAATTACTAGAACGTTTAAAGAAACCAAAGAAAAACTAGTTTTTGAGTGGGAGGATGTTAGGTTGAGCATACAATGCCCAGCAGTCGAAACTACACATACGTGCAGGACGACTCTGACCACCAGAACTAGGTTATTAGACAAAGTACCTACGTCCATAGACGAGGTACGCAAATTGCCTCTTTAACTATATAAGCTACAAACCATACATAGTGGCTATATAAAGAGGATTAATTCGACCAATAAACATTAGTTAAGTTCTAAAGCTTGTAACAGACATTGAGTTAATATCTGCCAAACATAACAAATTGATATTGAATTAAAATAGATCAGAACTCATATTAACTCAAATTCGCTATTCACTTAAAAGTTTGCACTCACTTCTCACTCAATCGCTCACTCACGAACTCACTCACTCGCTTCGCGAGCAAAGTATTCACTTGACCTCTTAATTCTGAGAGTGGGTAGTGTAGTGGAGGATCGCCAGAATAATGAGCAAAGTGAAATGCAATAACTTGGTATAATTATATAATCACATTACTTTTATATCAGTTAATCCACATCAATAATCACAATACAGAAATATGGTTGTGTTCATGATTTGTACTTGACTCGATTGAACGAGTTTAAACAAAAGAGTTCAAACAAGTTCTTTTGTTCAAATTCAAACAACCTCGCTTGTTCAACCATAGTCGCTTGTTCAACCATACTAACTTGTTCGTCCTCCGTCAATTCACATCAACATCACGTTGTTTTATATATAAGTCAAGTATAATATAAAGCAACATACATCCGTCGTTGGCTCGTGAGTGAGCTCGTTCGTTCGGTCGCATTGAAGCCATAATATTCAAATCAAATAACGCTACTCACGAGCGAACGAACGAACTCTCAAATGAGCGAAGCGAGTTTGTTTGAATCTACCGAATTCACTACTCACAAACGAACGAACGAACGAACGAATTCAGGCACTCGCTTCGCTCGTTCGCTCGTTTGCTCGCGTGAGCTATCCATAACATATATATTGTCTTTGGTGTTGGTAATTTCTTGTAAACACTTACAGGAAATAACCTGACACTGAATGTTTCGACTCACTCAGAATTCGCTATTCACTGCTCACTCAGAATTCACTGCTCACTCACTCACTCACTCAGAATTCACTCACTCACTCACTCGCTCCGCTCGTTCGCTCGTTCGCTAGTTCGCTCGTTCACTTTTTATCATGTACGGAGACATTGCAAACAAACTCGTACTCGATGCCAAACGTACATCCAATCTTTCCGAGATCCCACTCTATCAAGGGGATATGATAAAAGAAATAGTCAAGGAAATTGACGAGCTCTACAAGGATGTGCAGTACTTGGAAGAGCAAGCACAGGTTGAGGAAGAATCGGAAGAGGAGCTTAAAATCAGGCAATGCCAATTGTTTGTAACACACTTGTGTATGAGAAGAAACAAGAGATGTCTCCTTGCTTACGAGAAGCTGAGGGCCAATAAGATGGATGAATTTCTGTGGCTCAATATAGACCCCATGGAAAACGATGAAGATCAATCAATTGGAGCCAGTATACGCGAAAATGTCATATACACCAACTACACTACTCAACTCTCCCTAAAAAATCTAAGCCATGCCGAAGAAGACTACTACAGACAGTACCTGGATTTGATAATGAACTACAAGTCACACTTTCCCAATCTAGACCTTCTGGGCGATTTAGAGCCCCCAAAGCAGATTTTTATTGATGTTAGGGTTTTGAAAGATGGCGGGGAGGTGCAAACTGAGTATGGTTCGTTTAACTTGATTAAGGACTCGCAGTTTTATGTGCGAAAGAGTGATGTGGAGAGATTGATACAGCAGGGGTATTTGGAGGAGTTGTAAAACGAATGCGAACGAAGTGAGTATTCGTATACGACACAAGAATACGACACAAGAATACGAACGAAGTGAGTATTCGTATACGATACAAGAATACGACACAAGAATACGAACGAATTGTGTGCACGAATACTACAAAGTGAATGCACTAATACTACAGTGAGTGCACTAATACTACAGTGATTTCACGAATACTACAGTGATTACACGTATACTACAGTGAGTGCACGAATACTACAGTGATGCACGAATACTACAGTTATTGCACGAATACTACAGTGATGCACGAATACTACAGTGATTGCACGAATACTCACTTCGTTCGTATTCGTGAGTATGTTAGTAGGAGGGTGTTCTTCCGATTTCAATGTAATTTTAATAAATTCAATACCTTTATGATTGAGTAACGAGTTCAATATTTTTAAATACAATACTAATTGTTAAAATTGATGATAATTTTATTTTCGTATATGTTACAACTCTTTAGTATGTAATAACTAACCTCTAAAGAAATTTAAATCTGGCTTGTCCCACCTCTGGTGATGACGTAAAAATCATATGAGTATAATACGGTATAGGGATCGCAATAGTCAAGGTGGATATGGTATGAGTATGATGTATTGGCACTGACAGGAGTGGTGTGAACGCAAATCCAACGAGCGTAGCGAGTGACTGAAAACAAATGAGCGTAGCGAGTGAGTTTATTCATTTGAATTTGGTGATCATTTGCTTATGTCATAAAAGAAATCATCTTTTGGTACATTGTTTGGTACATTGTTTGGTACATCGTTTGGTACATCGTTTGGCACATCGTTTGGTGCTCTTTGCTATTCATTCCTCACAAACTCATTGTTTGGTACTCATCGTTTGGTTCTCTTTGCTATTCATTCCTCACAAACTCATCGTTTGGTACTCATCGTTTGGTACTCTTTGCTATTCATTCCTCACACACTCATCACTCGCTTCGCTCGCTCTTCGTTTGTTGCATCGTTTGGTGCTCTTTGCTATTCATTCCTTACAAACTCATCACTCGCTTCACTCGCTCTTCGTTTGGTACTCATCGTTTGATGCTCTTTGCAACTCATTCCTCACAAACTCATCACTCGCTTCGCTCGTTCTTCGTTTGTTCTTCGCTTGTTCTTCGTTTGTTCGCTAAAACAAATCATCATCAAGCATGTCAATGTCACTCTCCTCCTTTTTAAAGTCATCGTCAAGGATTTCTATCGGCATCATATCATCCATTTTCATATCCTCAATCTTGATTTCATCATTAGCAGTAGTTGTTATCAAGTTATCAGCATCAGTTTCCTCCTTTTTATAAACTTGCTGAATGTTTTCTTGCTGAATGTTCTCTTGCTGAATGTTCTCTTGTTGAATGTTGTCTTGCTGAGAGGTACCCTCATTGGAGGAATTACCCTCTTTATCAACTTGTACCGTATCTACAACTTGTATATCATCTGATTGCTCCTTCTTTACATCCACCAGCTTCTTCTCCTGTTTCACAATCAAAGGCTCCTCCTTTGTCTTGATTTCAAAGTTGTGGTTTTTGGGAATTAATTTGGTTAACTCATCCAATTCCTCCTTCATCTTTTTGTTACCCAAGGTGGTGTTCTTTTGATCCACGGAGATTGGTAGTATCATCAACCCATCGTCATTTTTATCATAAACCCCAATGTTGTCATCCATGAGTTTGATCTCTTTACGCAAGTCGATTGCAACCTTACTCAAGTCCTCGTATACGTTTTTCACCTTGTTCTCAAACTGGTTTTTGTTCTTGGTTTGGAAATTGTCGAACGCATTGGAGATGTTGCTTAGTAGGGACACGATTCGGTGATCTATAGTGTGAAGCGAGTCGAGTCGTTGTTGTATGTATGAGTTTGCTTTCTCCATGGGAAAAACGAACAAACGAACGAGCGAAGCGAGTGAGTGAGTGAGTGAGCAGCGAATTTTTATCTGTATGATATGACTATGGTTTTTATGATATGAATATGAATTATATGACATGACTATGAGTTATATAATCCAACACCAATTGCTGTGATTATCCAACACCAATTAATATGATTAATCTATTACCAATTGATTCTCAGTAATCTATAACTCTTCTGATTAATTTAATACCAACTCTTTTGATCAAAATCGAATAAGCTCGTTCGAATAAGCTCGTTCGAATAAGCTCGTTCGAATAAGCTCGTAACTAATTACATTCAGGGAATTATACTCCAAAGGAATACGAATCCTGTTGGATTTACATTATTTGGTTCACGTTTTTTCTCATTTATTAACCATTCTCACAACTATGCCTATCGACTTAGGCCTTCAAAGAATCACAAAACTCCTCAAAACTCTAAACAACCCCCATCGCTCAATCTACCATACAATCCACGTGGCAGGCACCAACGGTAAAGGATCCACAATCTCATACATCTCATCTATCCTCACCTATTCCAACATTCGAAATGGGAAGTTCACCAGTCCTCATATGGTGACAATCAATGACTGCATCACCATTAATGACCAAGTATACCCTCTACACAAGTTTGAAAAAATCCAAAAGATGGTCACACAGGAAAACGATCGCTTACAACTAAACTGTACAGAGTTTGAATTGCTAACCGTGACGGCATTCAAGATCTTTGAGATTGAAAAAGTTGAAATAGCCAGTATTGAGGTTGGTATGGGAGGTCGTTTAGACTCAACCAATGTATTAGAGCCTCCCAGTGATGGTCTTCCTGGAGTCTTAGCTTGTGGTATTACCAAAATTGGCTTGGATCATGAAGCTTTCCTCGGAAACACTTTGGCCAAAGTTGCGTTCGAAAAGGCCGGAATCATAAAAAAAAATACCCCAATTGTTTTCGATGCTACAAACGACAATGAGGTCATAGATGTCATCACAACCACAGCATCACAATTGGATGCTTCGGCGTATCCTATTCATGGGTCCGAGTATCCTCAATATTCATCACCTTTAAATGGGCTGTATCAGAGACAAAATTTGGGTGTGGCGTTAAAAATCATCTCCTTAATCCTGCAGAGGTTCCCTTTAATAACTCCGAAATCAATCAATACTGGCCTTGCCAACGTACTTTGGCCTGGAAGATTACAATCCATCACATTTAAAAATCATCTGTTTTTGCTTGACGGGGCCCACAATGAAAGTGCTGCCATTGAACTTGGAAAATTCATCAAGCACAAGTATCGAGAATCGGGCATTATATTTGTGATTGGCCTTACCAAAGGGAAGCTGGCCTCAAAATTATTTGAGCATATTTTCACCCCTTCCGACAAGGTTGTTTTCACCTCTTTTTCGCAACCTCATGGCATGCCCTGGGTATCATGCATGTCTCCAGTTGATTTGGAGGCTCAAGCGGAAGGTTACAGTGCTGGTTTATTGAAGGATTTGGGTGGCCGTAATGTTTGGGAGGTGCTTGAAAATGTTATAAGGTATAAAGAGGAGACTGGGGATAAGAGGGAAATTGTTGTTTGTGGGAGTCTTTATTTATGTGGAGATGTTTTACGAGGAGTTAGTGTTGAAGACAAATGAGCGAAGCGAATTTGTGAGTGAGTGAGTGAGTGAGTGAGTGAGTGAGTGAGTGAGTGAGTGAGTGAGTGAGTGACTTCTTAGGCATTCACTGCACCACTTTTTACAAGTCACTTCAGCTATCATCCATTCTCAGGGCATTTTCTTGCCCTTACCAAGCTTCACCATTTTCGTGGCTTCGCCAGCTTCACCATCTTAGCATGCTAGCTATGCTCGCTATTGAATGATAAGGTTCAGTGGAAGGTACTTTGACTGACTTGTGGATTTTGATATTGATCAACTTGATATAATTAAATGGAAAGTTACAAGTGAAGCAATAGCAATTTTAATAGAGAATATATATACAAAAATGAACAAACGAGCGTAGCGAGTTTGTAAGTGAAAGAGTGAGTGAGTGAGTGAGTGCGAGTGTATGAGTGAGTGAGTGAGTATGAGTGTATAAGTGAGTGGTGAGTATGAGTGTATAAGTGAGTGGTGAGTATGAGTGTATAAGTGAGTGCGAGTTCATTCGTGAGTATCAAACACTCATAGTACTGCCTCGTTCTTTCGCTCGTCCAATTTGCAACCAAAGCGAACGAGCAAAGTAATGTGTGAGTGAGTGAGCAAAATCAAACGAGCGAAGGTGAGAGAGAACAATTCGATAATGCAGATACCAGATCACCACATTTGATAATGTTTATTCTGATGATAACTTTCATTTGAGTGTATTCATATTTTTCTGAACTTACCCAAGTTAGCTTGTTTTGTTGTGATATCCTCTATTCGCTCAACGTGTTTGTTTCATTATTCCGGTACGAAGTGTTGGATGTTTAATTTGCTCAGCTTATTGAAATCAGCATATACGCTTCGTTTTCACTACTCTCTCACTTTGCTTGTTTTCACATTTTACTCATTACTCGTTCTTATTTAAAGAATTCGCTACTCACTCACTCACTCAATTCACTACTCAACTTTCAACAACAGATCTCTTGGTTTTCGCATCGATGAAGAAGGCAGCGAAATGCGATATGTACTATGAATGTTTTCGCTACTCACTCACTTTGTTCGTTTTCAGCACTCACTCACTCGTTCGCTCGTTCGTTTATTCGCAGCCATTTTGCACCCAAGGAAACCAGAGGACTGATGGTTTTGGAAAGACTACGTTGCCAAATATTTGGATTTAGATGAAATTGTGTAACACCTCAGGTTCGAATTGGCAAATTCATATATTTGGATATATACTATGTAGGGAATGGAGAATCATCAACAAGCATATACAAAACCCAACACCAATCAAAGACACATACTCAACACAGTTTCAAGACTTTCAACCTTTACAAATCAATCATGACAAGAAAATCAATGCGAATAATCCAATATGGATTGAATGATCTTGCTAGCGAAAGTTGAGCTAACACAAGATGTTACTTTGATGTCATGGCTGCTTCAAGAATGTAAGAATTGGCAAAGAATATCCAAATCAAAGGTGAGGCAAATGAATTATTAATTATTTCCAATAGTAATGCTTATCAAAAAATGTTTATCATAATGATTATCATTGCTAATTCTATAAATTATTGTAAATCATCACTTAAACTCGTTGCCTTCAATCATCCAATATCATCCTCAAAATTCATTGCTCGAACGCGCACTTTTCATATCAATGACATTATCTGAATTCGAGAAGCAAAGACAAGAAAACATCCGAAGAAACCAGGAGCTCTTGAGGCTGTTGGAGCTCGATACCATCACTTCAGCCATCAAGAAGGAGGTTCCTAAAAAGGCTGCCCCAAGAAAACGTGTGAGCACACAAAAGAGGGTCAAGGAAACCATTGAACCAAGCCGAAAATCACGCAGATTGGCTGGGATAAAGACCGAGCAGGAGAACCCAGATGAATACGCACGTGAGCAGGCTGAAAAGGAAGAAAGGGAACGGGAAAAGGAACGATTGGACAAGTTACGTAAGACCCGATTGTTTGGTGATTATAATTTAATTGATTTGGTTACCGATAAACAAGGTATTGTAAAGAGTGAAGAAAAGTTGATAAAAGAAGAGAATGATGAGAATGTTAAAATCAAACCAGAAAATGACGTTACTGATGACATTACTGATGACATTACTGAAGATCCAGCATTGAAATTACTTAAGGAACTTGGTGATAAATTCTCTACAGGAGACTTTTACCATTTAATACGAGAGAAAATCAACCATAACGATAATGACTTACAGAGTAAGCGCCAAGAATTTGATAGTTTGGAGATTTACCCGAAATACGACCCATTGGATATCAAACTCACCCACCATCGTATAACAGCCATGAACTTCCACCCTTCAACTGAAAATCGACTCATTATGGGAGGGGATACCAATGGAAATGTAGGAATCTGGACTGTTGACGACACCCCTTCGCAGGACGAGACGGAGCCTTCCATCACGATATTGAAACCTCACGGCAAGTCCATTTCCAAGATCCTCACACCCTCCACCAATTACTCGCAAATCTACACATCATCCTACGACGGGTCCATACGCCTGCTTGATTTGAACAAGCTCCAACTGACGGAATTGGCCTTTCTCAGCGAGGACTCAGATGAATTGGGCATTTCCGATATCAACATGGCCCTTCACTCTCATGTATTGTACATGACCACATTGTCTGGGTACTTTTATCAACATGACATAAGAGAGCCATTCAAGCAAGGTCAGCTTTTGAGACTTCATGATAAGAAAATCGGTGGATTTAGCGTGAACCCCAACGCTGAGCATCAAATCGCAACCAGCTCCTTGGATAGGACCTTACGTATATGGGACTTGCGTAACACGGGGCCCCTGAGTTGGTCGGAATACCAAGACCAGATCTCACCTCATGCGTATGGTAGCTACAAGTCGCGACTTTCAGTGTCCACAGTGGATTGGAATAGTGACAACCGATTGGTTTGTAATGGATATGACGACACGGTTAACATTTTCAACTTGAGTGACCCGGTGGTGACAAATTGGAAAAAGGATTTCCAGCTACCAGGCGAAGCTACCGACGATGACCTCATTGCGGGAGACTTGACCCCAGTGAACAAAATTAGACACAGCTGTCAGACAGGTCGTTGGGTGTCCATCCTAAAGGCAAGATGGCAAACGCAGCCCAAAGATGGTCTTCAGAAATTTGTGATTGCAAACATGAGTCGTGGCTTGGATGTTTATGATCAAGATGGAAACATCTTGGCTCATATGAAGGATGGGTGTGGTGCGGTGCCAGCTGTGGCGACGTTTCACCCTACGCAAAATTGGGTTGTTGGTGGGAGTGCCAGTGGTAAAGTTTACATGTTTAGTGGGTAGAGTGTAGGGGGTGTTTAAGAACAATGTTGAGGTTTATTTATTAAAGGTGACGAGGAAAGGTGTTATCTGGGGATTTCATACTGTGGTCCACATGGTCAATATAGTTATGATTTTATAATTTTGATGTAGAGTTCGGAATGACAGGCATATGTTGTGACATACGAACCATTAAACAAGTGAATAGCGAGCGTACCAAACGAATTTGTTGGTGCACATATACTTGACTAACGATCCGTACCGCAAAAATTAGACATTCACACGCAATCTCACTCCCGAACTCACTCGCTTCGCTCGTTCGTCCGTTTACACCCACTCAGCCCTACGTTTCAATACATTAACAGCTCGCTTTACGCAAATATTATACATTAGTCAAGTTGCTCCGAAATGAATAGTCAAGTGGCATTGCTCCTTAACTATTCAAGAGGCGGTGCTGTTTGATTTGCTCCTTGACATTCCGTCATATTTAAATACCCTACCCAAAAATTTAAGCGGATGGGGTCATAACTTGCCAGACTCTGATGACGTTATCAGTGTAACCAGCAAACAAGTTTTGACCGTCAGCAGACCAAGCCAAGGAGATGGCTTCTGGGTCCTTAGCCTTAGCACCAGTAGCGAATTCAGGCTTCAATTCATCCAACAAGGTTCTTTCTTGCAACTTGAAGATCTTGATTCCGGTGGTGGTGGCAGCAGCCAACCAGTATCTGTTTGGAGAGAAGGCCAAAGCGTGGACTTCAGAAGAAGCGTTCAAGGTGTACAAGGTCTTGTTGGTGTTCAAGTCCCATAAGATGATCACACCATCCTTACCAGCGGAAGCACATAAAGATCCATCTGGGGACAAGGTGATACAGGAGATGTAACCGGTGTGGCCAATGAAGTCGGCGGTGACGGTGTAGTCGTTCAAGTCCCAAGCCTATAATAGTTAGTATTTTGTTAAAGTGTAATAGGGTTAATCTTTACCTATCAGCGATCTTGGTGATAATGTTATGTCTCATTTGTGCTGAACACATCTGAAGTAGCAAATATAGGTTGATCATCACTTTGGTAAAAAGAAACCCCATGTTATTGAAAAGAAAGGGGGGAAATAAAAATTACATACCTTAACGGTCTTGTCCCATGAAGCGGAGATGACGGAAGCAGAGTTGTCAGATGGAGAGATTCTGACAGCAGAGACCCAGTCGTTGTGGGAAACCAAGGTGGACATACATTCACCAATGGTGTTCCAGACCTTGACGGTCTTATCACGAGAAGCAGAAACGATTTGTCTCAAGTTCTTGGCAATAGAAACAGACATGACATCAGAAGTGTGACCAATGAATCTCTTGGTACAGTCACCAGATTCCAAGTCCCACAATCTCAAGGTCTTGTCCCAAGAAGCAGACAAAGCGTAAGCACCGTCAGCAGAGATGGTAACATCTTGAACAATGTGAGAGTGACCTTGGAAGGACTTTTGGGCGACACCGTATTGGGAGTCTTCACCTCCAGTCAACTTCCACTTGATCAAAGTCTTGTCTCTGGATCCGGACAACAACAAGTCTGGGTGGGTTGGGGTGGTGGCAAGGGATGTAACCCATCCGTTGTGGCCCTCAAGGGTACCTCTCAAAACTAAAACTTCTTGGTCAGACATGATTGATTGATTGAAAAAATTTTCAACTCCCTTCTTTTTAAGTAAACCGAGTGAGACTCTTACACAAAGGTCCACAAAAAAAATTTTAACTGAACAAATGGTGGTGCTGTGATTTACGCGTGCAGCGGTCTCGGAAATACACATCTAGAGGTGACTGTTTTTTAGCCGAGCTGTGTACCGGACAGCTGCACGCGGTTAACTTGTAATCTTATGGAGGGATTACATGAAGATGTGTTGAATGAAGAACAAAATGGAAAGGTAGTAAAAGGGGAACAATCACAAGAGAGACAATTACAAAGGGAAAACCTTCAAGTTGATGTTGATGAACAACTCCAACTCCCTGTTAATGAACATTTTCAACCTCATTCACTCTTTGATAATAGTATAACTATCCTTAGTGGAGGAACAGCAACCAATGAATTAGTTTCCATCTTTCAAAATATAAGTGAAAAAGTCAATTATATACTCCCCATTTCAGATAATGGAGGATCAACCCTGGAAATCATTCGAATTATTGGTGGTCCAGCCATTGGAGATATCAGATCTAGATTAACCAGATTGATCAAAAAAGACGAATTACGTAACCTTTTAAGTTTTCGATTATCATCAGATTCCACTATTGCCAAACGAGAATGGGGTCAAATTATCGATGGTACCCACGTCTTGTGGAGTGCCATAAACAGTTGTACTAAAGAGATCTTTCGTTCGTTTCTCATTCATGTGAATGGTGAATTGCTCAAGCGATCAAAGTCTTATAATAGACATTTTCAATACGAGCTCTCCAACATTGGCAACTTGTTTTTAACAGGTGTTCGCTTATTCATCGGATCTTTGGACTCTGCTATCGAAATGTTTATAAAGCTAACTGACATAGATGAACGTATAACCGTATTGCCATGTATCAATACAAATTTTACATATCATATAAGTGCAGTCTTAAAGAATGGGTCAATAATAACAGGTCAATCCCAAATCTCCCACCCTCTGGAATCCATGGTTTACCCCCCTTCAACACATAATATGACTGAAAATGAAGAGGAATCAGGAAATATCCCATTTTACACTCATCCCGAATTGAAAAAGTCTCAATTACTTTTCAACAAATCTGATAACATACAACCATTGGCCTCCCCAATCCAAAGAATTTTTTACATTTCTCCTTATGGTCAAGAAATTTGTCCCCAAGCAGATGCAAAGGTTATCTCTAATATCGCAAGTCTGCGAATCTTGGTTTATCTGATTGGCCTGCTAATGACGAGCATAGTTCCGATTATTATTCTACGAGGAGTAGGAAGGGCCATTCTTAACGGAGGTTCCAATCGTAAAAAAATTTTACTATTAAACGGTTGTCCGGATCGTGAAACCTTTGGTATGAATGCGACGGATTTTGTGAATGTGATTGTGAATCTGGCAATTTACTCCATGGGTGAGAATTTAGATTTTCCCTGGAATCATTTTGTCACTCATTTGGTTTACATGAAGGGTTCGAAAATTCCTGTTGACACCAAGGAATTGGAGGGGTTAGGGATTATTTGTGTTGAAGTGGATAGGGATGGGGATGATGATTTTTACAATGGGGGTGATTTGTTAGAGAAGTTGGAAGAAATAGCGCTGCATAGCGCTGCGTAGCAGTGCGTGCAGTGCGAGCGGTGCCAGGTGTGCCAAGTGTGCGAGCAGTGCCAGGTGTGCCATGATTGCCAGCAGTACCAGCAGTGCTATTAATCTGTTGAGTTACTGTTCAGATCATTTTAACTCAAATTAACTATCAAATATGCTAGACAGGTGATTGCCAATTGCTTTGTCAATCTTTACGAATTAAATGTTTTTTAATAAAATGTAGTTTCCTTGGTTGATCTCAGCGAGTGAGTTGCGAATTTTTTGTATTCAAACAAGACCCGCACGACAGGTTGACAAGTGAATGACATTCTTGATACCCAAACAAGGTTTTGTAAAGATAACACCAATACAATTATTCACAGAGTATATGAAACCAATACAGTGCTCTTTGTATGAAAAGAGTTTGCTACTCACTCGCTTGTTTAAAGGATAAGAATAACCTGCTCACTCACTTCGCTCGTTGACTGATTTTAATGATTTTTCGCAGTCAAACGAGGATACCTATTGAACACCAGATATACAATCAGATTGAATAACATACGCCAATATTCATAACAAATAGCTTGACGGTTTAGTGTCTTTAGAATATATACTTGACATTTTTTTAAGGTTCCTTTTTGTTAGATTTTGTAGAATTTCTAAATAAAGTGTAGTATTGATATCATAGAAATAAATTCAAAGAATGGTATACTCACGAACGAGTGAATTAATTTGATTTGAAAGCTGTAAGATGTCGATACCAAAAGTATCATTTGAGTATCATATCAATACTCTTATGATTGCAATACGATATCTATGACTTCAATACTTTTGCCTGTATTCTAAAGTTGTATTGGGTAGTTTTGACATTTGCATCGAAGCAGTTGGTGCATAAGTTGGTACATAAGTTGGTATATTCATGCGAAAGTCGTATTACAGCAGTTGATATCTTTATACTAAACTCGCTTCGCAGCAGTTGATATCTTTATACAAAAGTCGCTTCGCAGCAGTTGATATCTTTATACTAAACTCGCTTCGCAGCAGTTGATATCTTTATACTAAACTCGCTTCGCAGCTGTCGATATCTTTACTAAAGCCGCTCCTGAGCTGCTTCGCAGTAGTTGATACCTTTACTAAAGTCGCTTCGCTCCTGAGCTGCTTCGCAGTAGTTGATACCTTTACTAAAGTCGCTTCGCTCCTGAGCTGCTTCGCAGCAGTTGATACCTTTACTAAAGTCGCTTCGCTGCCTCGCAGCAGTTGATACCTATACTAAAGTCGCTTCGCTGCCTCGCAGCAGTTGATACCTATACTAAAGTCGCTTCGCTCCTGAGCTGCTTCGCAGCAATTGTCACCTTTCTACAAAAGTCGCTTCGCTCCTGAGTGCTTCGCAGCACCTCCCAAATACTCTATTAAAGATTTAATCATTTCGTGTGTAGGTCACTTTAAAAAGAACCACCATGAAACTTAATCATACCAAACCTTAATCAACTCCTCGGAAACAGCAGATGGGGTCAAGACACCCAAGTCGGTAATCAATGCAGTAATGTAATCATGAGGAGTAAAATCAATCAATTGTTTGGTCAACAAGGAATCGTTATCCGCAGCACGAGCCACATTTTCAATGTCACCTATCAGAAGAGGGATATCATTTGGAGCTAAAGGATATAATCTAACGAATTTATGAGATTCTGTGATAACATAAAAAGGCTTGTGATTTGCTTGAGCCAAGCACCCAATTTGATAAGTACCAATATGATTTATAATTCCACCGGTTTCAGCTACACCTTCGGCACCCACCAAGATTTTGTTCACCTTATGAATGACAAACCCCACTGCGTTATCAACAATGACTTCAACTTGAATCCCAGCATCTAACAATTTCTTAGCCATATCATACCCAAGGCCCGTTGGTCTAGACTCTGTAACTATGACTCTAAAACGCACCAAATTTGCCTTTGCCTTTAATAATAATGAGAGAACAACACGCAGGAAGGAATGAACCAAGATTATATCGTCATCTTTAATAAAAGGAACACCATAATCAGCACTTTTATTTCTCAGCTCTTTGGCTCTTTGTACGAATAATTCACCATTTTCAACCAAACTCTTCTTACATGTTTCCCAATCATACAAGTTTGTGTTTCTCATCACGAAACGCATAAACAAGTCACATCCGGCAGAGAGTGAGATTGCGTTTGGAATAGATGATTTAAGTTTGGCAATATTTCTCTTCACGAGGTTGATCAACTCTGATGAAGTGCCTGGTTGTTCTATACGTAACATGGTGACAAGCGATTCAATTGCCGCAATCGGCATGGTCATATCCTTGTCATCTTCGAGGAACTTGAGGTATGTATTAGTGATATCGAACTCAGTCATTAGGTTCTTCAATCCTCCTTGACTCTTTTTTTTGAAGTTTTTTTGGAAGGCCCTGTTGGGAAAAAAATTGAATAATTTGGGGATAGTTGATATGAGCCAATTGTTTGTAGAAGAGGAAGAAGACCAAGTGATTGAGGATGAACACATGGATGATCCAGTGGTTGATGTTAAATTAGAACAAGAAGAAGAGAAAGAGTCAGAACAAGTACAAAATGATGAAGATGATGATGATGAAGATGAAGAGCAAATTGATGATCCAATCATCGAATCTATACCATTAGAGTTGGGATCTCTTGATGGATCGCTAAACATTATTCAGTTCCCAGGAAGACCTGGAAGCAGACCATTGGAACAGTTTAGTGCTGCTATCAAAAAGCAGTCCAAATACTTGGAATTAAAACTCCCCTTGGATGTTAACAAGTTTTTCGATGGGGCCAAAATCGAGTCTTGGGGTGAAAGTATAGGAGAACAATCAATACAAGGTGTGATTGATCAAACTGATGGCAGTTTATACTTGGCACAGATGATGAATGACTCCAATGGAAAACGATGCGTGTTGATCCCTGTGGATGGAACTGCTCAACTACGTACCAACTTTCAATACTTGGATGATATCGATAACATGGCACAATCTCAACGTAGAGCAGAGTTTCAAGAACAAAAGCAACAAACAAATATTCAAATCTTACAAACTTCGGCAAAGGCAAACTCTCAGCAACAGGCTGAAGGTGGCTTTTCCAATGCTTTGGGGGAGCTGTTGAGACATATCAAAAAATTTCAAGAAGAGGAATGGACAGAATTGAGGTGTAGTGGTGAGGATATAAGGAAGGAGTTTGTTGATGTTGGTGAAGTTTTGCTGACGGAGGAGACTTTTGGGGGGTATTTGCATAGTTTGATCTCCTAAAGAACGAGCGAAGCGAGTTCTTTCGAGTTTATGATAAGAACGAGCGAAGCGAGTTCTGTCGAGGTTTTGGTAGAACAAGCGAAGCGAGCTCTTTCGAGGTTTTGGTTAGAACAAGCGAAGCGACGAGGTTTTGGTTAGAATGAGCAAAGTCGAAAGAACTCGCTCCGCTCGTTCTTTTAGCAAAGGCGCAAATGGGATTTCTTAAACTTATGGGTACCATGTGCCCAAATTGTTTGATGGATGAAAGTTAATATTTAATAAAGGAAAATATGATTACAGTATTCATCATGTAGTGAAATTTCTATTTTGCGGTACGGGTCCTGCTTATTTTATTTTGGTCTCTTTGTATTACTGTGCTCTGTATACTGATGAAATAACTTCGCAGTCTCCCACTACACTACTCACGATCCAAAATCAATTTGAGTGGGTGAGAACGATAAACATAAAGTAAAAAGCTAAGTGTTGGATTTGTGATTAAACAGTTAATGACGGTCATAGGTTGAGTGATGGCGTAGTAAAGTAGTCGTATATTAGGGTACCGTATACAGGCTAAAGCATATTAAAAAATCATTATCCATAAATCAAAAACCGAGCCCTTAATCAGGTCAATCGCGCACACTCACTCACTCACTCACTCACTCACTCACGCACGAACGAACGAACGAACGAGCGAACGAACGAACGAACGAACGAACGAACTCACAAACTCACTCACTCACTCACAAACTCTCTCACTCTCTCACTCTCTCACTCTCTCACTCACAAACTCACTCACAAACTCACTCACAAACTCACTCACAAACTCACTCACAAACTCACTCACAAACTCACTCACAAACTCACTCACAAACTCACGCACGAACGAACGAACGAACGAGCGAACGAACGAACGAACGAACGAACTCACAAACTCACTCACTCACTCACTCACTCACAAACTCACTCACTCTCTCACTCTCTCACTCTCTCACTCACAAACTCACAAACTCACTCACAAACTCACTCACAAACTCACTCACAAACTCACTCACAAACTCACTCACAAACTCACTCACTCACTCGCTTCGCTCGTTTGTGCGCTCGTTTGTTCGTTTGTTCGTTTGTTCGCACTTTATTTCATCTCATCGCACTATGGAAGATGACGGGATGATGTTAAACTTTGCGGTGCCAGACACCGTAGAAGTCGTGAAAGCAACCAAAGTCACAGGAGGTAACTGGCGTGAAAGGCGAAAGTTAAAACTCTCTCTTCAAGGGCGTTCAAAACCTTTAGGTAGCGGAGTGAATAACTCATTAATTGAGAATTCCAGAATCAAACCAGTTAATTCCAATGAAGATACCAATCCTAAAAATTCAAGAATCCAACCAAGAAACCCTAGAAAAGAATCCAACCCCAAAAGAGAAGGTTCAAATAAAGAGAAAAGATCAACGGAACCTATTCATGGACCAACCGCCAAAAAAATCCGTTTTTCAGAAACCAATGGAGAGTTTGGAGGTATTAAAAATTCATATGTATCGTCACTTTTCACATCCAATCAGCTGAGTGAATTGGAAGTTTCAAAAGTTGATGAAAAATCCAACTTGGCTCCTTCAAATGCTCCTTTGAAAGATGCAACTACATTCGATGGACTTGGTATCAATACCAAATTAAACACCCATTTAACAGGAACACTTAGGTTCAAGACTCCAACTAAAGTACAAAGATCGGTTATACCTAGAATGATATCCAGAGAACGTGATTTGTTTGTAAAAGCTCAAACCGGGTCCGGTAAGACACTTTCATTTCTTTTACCAATTTTCGATAAACTTATGCTGGAGACTGAAAACAAAATTACTCGTGAATCGGGACTTTTTGCAGTGATTCTCACCCCAACTAGAGAATTGGCCAATCAAATCTACCTGGTGATTGAAACCTTGACCAGATGTCATCATACTATTGTTCCTGGTATAGTAATTGGAGGTGAAAAGAAGAAATCTGAAAAAGCTAGATTACGTAAAGGGGTGAATATTTTAGTAGCTACACCAGGTAGATTAGCTGATCACATTGAAAACACATCATCTTTGGACATTGGACAATTGCGATGGTTGGTATTAGATGAAGGTGATAAGTTGGTTGAATTAGGGTTTGAAGAAACCATCACCAAGATTACTGAAAACATTAGTCGCAACTCCAGAATCATGGATACTATACACAAATGGCCTTCATTACCAACCAAGAGAATCAACGTCTTGTGTTCTGCAACTATCCAGAATAACGTTAAGCAGTTGGGGTCTATTTTATTGAACAACCCGGAAATGATCACCGTGGACTCTGTGGCAGGTGCCATTGACTTTGAGGACTCCGGGTCCGAAATGACGGCTCCTGATCAGTTGATCCAGAAAATTATGGTGGTACCTCCCAAATTGAGATTGGTATCACTTGCAGCCTTACTTAAAAATTCCAAGAGTTCCAAAACAATTGTTTTCTTTTCATGTTCAGATTCCGTTAATTATCATTTTGATGTATTCACCAGAGGTGGAACCAAAAAAGTCTCCAAATCAAAAAAACATCAAGAAGAAGATGAAGAGCCAAGCAACGCTGAAGACAATGACAGTGACGAAGAAACAGATGATGTAGGTGTTTTCACAGCTCCTTTAATAGGTGATCAAACAAACATCTACAAATTACATGGCTCCTTGACTCAACTGGTTCGTACATCCACCCTTCAAGCATTTGTTAGGAGTGAGTCATCCTCTGTTCTTTTCTGTACAGATGTTGCATCCAGAGGATTGGACTTACCCGACATTGCCAATGTCATTGAATACGACCCACCCTTCACCATCGATGATCATTTACATAGAATCGGAAGATCTGCCAGAGTGGGGAAAGAAGGTATGGCTGTTCTCTTTTTGTTACCAGGCTTGGAAGAAGGTTATGTTGATGGGAAATTAAGAGTTGTACACCCTAATGAAAGTAATTTACAAATTGTGAACTATGAAGAAATCTTAAAAATTGGATTCTCTGAAGACTCTCAAGAACAATCTAAATACAAAAAAGATGGTAAATGGGATATACACGCAACCACTTGGCATTTAGAGGTGGAAAGATGGCTCTTGGAAGATGTTGGAGCTCACAATAAAGCTGTTCAAGCATTCACCTCTCACATTAGAGCTTACGCAACTCATTTATCCTCAGAGAGAAATTTCTTTAACGTTAAGACTTTGCACTTGGGGCACTTGGCTAAAAGTTTTGGCTTGAGAGAGACTCCAAAGAAGTTGGGTAAGAGTATGGAGGCTAGTGGTACCAAGAAAAATAAGGAGGACCCTAGAAAGAAGATGTTGAGAATGGCCAAGATGGCTGTGAAGTCCACCACGGATGAGTTTAATTATTGAGCGTACAAACGAACAAACGAGCGAAGCGAGTCTGTTCGTTTGTTAGTTTGTGAATTCTAGTTCGAATATCAACTGATTAGTATCTACTGATGTATCTATGCATATACTACACCTTTGCAGCAATATTCATCACCTTTGCAGCAATATTCACGCACTACACTATTGCTAGCACTATTTTCGTATCAACGACAACCAGTAGTCACGTCGTATGAGGTCACGTCCATTACGTTTTCCCTCACGTCAGCACAATGTGTACTATGGCCTCATCGTCCATTTTACCGACTAAAGCAATTGACTTGGATTGAATATCTGTGGCACCCGTACAAACGAATTGTGAGGTCATTGGATGTTCTGCGAATTTCACGAAATTTGTGCGAAAATGTGTCGAGTATTTAATAGTTTCTATAGATGATTTTTAGACGAGGGTATTCTCGTTGTTATATAACATGAACTGATGTACTATACATCATCCTTCGTCCAAAACGATTGCTTAGTTAGAGTAGTTAAACCCCAATACCCAACATAGTGTTTAATTTATTGAGTAATGACGTTAGGTACTACATAGGAAGCTTCCATTTAACAGCAGTTTGTTTAGTTTAATTGTTTGTATGAGTATACGTGGTTGTGGTTAACCTTTGCTCGCGTGTAGGGAGTTGCAAATTCTTTTGATTTGTATGACCTAAGACCTATGACCTCTATGACTTCATAATCCTCTATTCTACCGAATAGCAATTGACTTGGTTTGAGATCTGTGGCACCCGTACAAACTTGAGATAAGGTCATTGGATTCTGGTGCGAATTTCACGAAATTTGTGTATAGTATGAGAATACAGTGTGTTGAGTTTATTACTTTAAATAGCTAATTTGTCATTATAAGTGAACTGGATTGTATATTACTATAAACATCTCATGCTTCGTCCAAGACGATTGCTCTCACTATGCTAACTCATATCAATACAAACCCAAGAAGGCCATGCAACTTCATCCCTCAAAATACTCCGTAACTGATCTATAACAAACTTTTCAACCTTTCCAACATTTCTTAAAACATTATTCTCCACTTCACCAATTTCCGACTCGATCCTCATCTTCTTCACAATATCTATTCTTTCCCTATTGTTGCCCGTCATGTAATCAACAAAGTTCCCACCAGTATTCATAGGAGGTGGAGTGTTTGGAATCTCTGAAGAAGGTGTAGTATTCGAGAAATAATCTGAGCTCACGTCATTAATGTCACACAAGAATGAAAAATATACCGATTTCTTGAGGTAAGCAATTGCAACTATTGAATGGATATTGATTTCAGTGATGTGTAATTTGATTGGTAATGATATAAAGTTTGTGGAAGGATAATTAACCATAAGTTTCACAGTCACTTCTAAGCTCAAGTTTCCAGAGTATGCAATTTCCAAAACAAATTGGATATCGTCATCATTCTTATGTGCATGCAACTCTTTTGGTTTCTGTGTATTTGAGCTAATTCTCAGTGATTGGATTGGGGAGTCTGTTCTGTTGTTATTTGCTACTGGGCCTAACCCTATGATGTTATTTGAGCTATAACTGTGTAAATAGTTGAGAGGATGATTATTCCCCATGATTAAAGAAATGGAATCCAGTGAGGTGCGTAGTCGATCCATAGAAATTCCTTCCATTTTATCTTTCAAACTTCCATCTATGTTAATTTTAAGTGATTTCAAGTCATCATTGATTGTTGATGTATCATGTTCATCATCATCATCTTCTTCATCATCATAAGTTTCTTCTTCTTCAGCTAGTTGTCTAGCCTCTTCCTCTTCTTCATCTTCCTCTTCTGCTTCAGGAGTTTTATTCTTACGATCTGATCTTTCGCTATACGACGGTTTGGATTTGCACTCTTCCTCTTGTTCGTAAAACTCATCAAAGGGATCTCCAATGTGTCTTATCACGATTTCGGGTGCTTGGTCTCCTAAGCTAAAGTTGGTTACCAGGAGATCCGCAATGTATGACGGAAGTGAAATGCTTTTGAATTGTGAGTCTAGAAACTCTTTGATGGATGTGTTGATTGAGTCATCTGATATTAGGTTTCCCCAGTTGATATCAAATGACATGAATGATGAAAATAGTGCGAGGACATAAAGTCAAAACAAGAAATTTGAACAACAAGTGTTGAACAAGTTATTTGGGTATCATCATGGATATTCATATTAAAGAGGATTGTTTCATGTTGATAAACTAAAGTATATATACCGACACCTATTAACTATACATATTAACACCTATTAAATATCTATTAACACCATTAACTATACATATTAACACCATTAACTATACATATTAACACATATTAACTATACATATTAACACATATTAACTATTTATGAACACCATTATCTATTAACACATATAAACTTTATAAGCAACTTTTCATTCTTACAAATAATCTCTTACTCACTTGGCTTTAAATTGTTTAAACAACCTGGGCATTGTTATGTATTTTCGCAGCCTTGTCAATCAGCACCACATATAAATATTGGCAACTTGGAACTCTGTTACAGAAATCACCAATTATATTCAAATAAAAACAGTAATGATGAAGAGAAAAGAACAAAGTAATGAGAGAAATGAACAAAGTAATGAGAGAAATCAAGAATAAAACTCACAAAATTATTCACAAACTTGGTATCACAATCTCATAATCTCCACTCGCTTCGCTCGTTCGATCTCTAAAGTATAATATTTTGCCAATTTTTTGATTATAATACACAAATATACATTTAAATCTAATATAGTAGTTCAGCTTATTGAGAACATAACAACCAACTCGTTCATTGCTAACTCGTTCATTGCTTACTCTTTGCTCTCTCAAAAGCCAACCTCTCCTTTTCTCTTCTTTCATACCCCCCATTCAATGGACCATTAATCATGTCTTCAGTGACACCCTCACTAATTAAAGTCTTCCAAGTACGTCTATTTTCAAAGCCATTTGTGGCCATTTGAAAGTCTGAAAATGCCTGCATTATTCCAGCCTCCGAAGAGGCCACAAAAGGGCCGTATTGCACCGACTCTTGATTCAACACCTCACCACCAATCAAGGCAAATTCCGTGGGCTCACCGTCATTTTCAACAACAATCTGGTCTCCTTCAGGGTTAAAAAACACATTTTGATATTGGGTTACGCTTCTACCATCAATTTTAACTTTGCCCTTCAAAAGATAAAGAAAGTAATTCACACCAGGGGTCACGGTTTGTCTGTAGATACCCAGGTTCTTAAGTTTACCAAAGTAATATTCCACAGGGGTGTATGCCAAATCCTTTACTGACTCCACACCGTTAAACTTGCCTGAAATGACCTTAACTTCCACATCTCCTTTTTGATCCGTGACTGTAGGAATTTCCCAAGATTTCAAGTCTCTGTATCTTGGTTCGCAGTCTTTTAAGTGATTAGGTAAGTCAACCCAGAGTTGTAATCCAACGGTTGGGGAGCCATCTTCGTTGGGTACCGGCATTTCGGAGTGTACGATACCTTTACCTGCTGTCATGAATTGCAAGTCTCCAGCGTATAAAATTCCTTTGGATCCTGTGAAATCTTCATGGGCCATTCTACCATGAAGTAAGAGCGTGATTGTTTCTTGTCCCTTGTGAGGATGTTCTGGGAAACCCGAAGTTCCCGTGCCCGAGAAATGGTCAAACATAAGGAATGGGTTATGTTTACGAGCTTGCGGGATCCCAATGGACCGGCGTACCATAGCTCCTGCTCCTTCGGGAGTCTTGACTGCGTATACAACTTTGGCGATTTTCTTTAATGATTCCATTTTGATGGTTTCTTGATAATGAATGTGATATTCTCTGCATTTTATATCAAGTCAGCTTGTTCTATGGTGTTCTGTGGTTTAACATTTTGTTACTAAGTATTAGTAAAAAGTGTGAGATGAATATTTTGTGTGCGCTCTGAGATTATTAGTAATGGTTAGTTGATGATGATTTAGTAATAAGAGTGATGATGGGTATGACAAATAATGGGTATGACAAATAATTAGATGAAAATGACCAATGATTTGTATTGAGAGTTTATATTGGAGGAAGGAATATGAATAAACAGAGTAAATTAATAATGATACAGCTTAGATTATATCTTTCAGATATCATCACAAATTACCTGAAATCGTTGATTTGGTTGTAGATTAATTGGATTTATCAAATCAAATTCCTCAGTTGGATAAATGTAAAGTTGGTTAGAGGGAGAAATAGAGAATTTAGGTTTAGTTTTAGATTGGATAATTGGATGTGATTATTAAGAAAAGAGTGGCAGCGAGCGAACGAGCGAAGCGAGTGAAGTGAGTGAGTGAGTGAGTGAATGAGTGAGTGAGTGAGTGAGTGAGTTAGTGAGTGAATAAGTGAGAGTGCGTGAGTGAGTGAGTGAATGAGTGAATAAGTGAGAGTGCGTGAGTGAGTGAGTGAATGAGTGAGTGAGTGAGTGAGTGAATGAGTGAGTGAGTGAGTGAGTGAATAAGTGAGAGTGCGTGAGTGAGTGAATGAGTGAGTGAGTGAGTAAATGAGTGAGAGTGCGTGAGTGAGTGAATGAGTGAATGAGTGCGTGAGTGAGTGAATGAGTGAGTGAGTGAGTGAGTGAATGAGTGAGTAGCAAACTTTTGAGTGAGTTGAACCTTTGAGTGAGTTGAACCTTTGAGTGAGTCGAACCTTCGAGTAAGTCGAACCTTCGAGTAAGTCGAACCAACTTTTGAGGGATATGCTTGGGTTAGGTTTAGAGGTATTAACCAAAGGAAAACATCTACAAACAAAATGTAACCTTTTACAAATTGACATTTATCTATTGATGGTTCATTTATTCATTAAGAGAATCCAAATGGCAGAGCCTATAAATTCCGCATTATATAACAGTTCTTGAACTAAACCTATGATATTATGTCATCAAATCGAACACATAATCATCTAAAAAGTATATCAAACACCAATCTAATCATCTGAAATCACCATCTAATCATCTAAGATCACCACACCATCTAATCATCTGTAAACCAATCTCTGTAATTACACTTCATCTTTCTATGTCGCATGTCGCATTCTATATCAATTTGTCGTTGGTTTGGAAAAATTTAAACCAATCATTATCATGTCAGCTAGATTTGTCATCCCAAACACATTAAGAGAGTTAAGATTCCATCTCTCACAAACAGGAGATGCTTCAGCTCCATTAAAATCATTCCTCGCCAAGAACTACCAATCCTTGAAGAACCAAACCGAGCACAAGTTGCCAGTCTTGATTAGAGAAAGCTATGGTGTCGCCCCAGCTTTGGTGGCCAGATTCGAAAAGGGTAGAGAGGTTAAGAGACTGCTTGATAGCTTGTCTGAAAAAGAGATTGAATCCGCATTGGCTGACTTGTTAAAATAAAGGGTTGATTCCCAATGGGTTATAGATTAATATATGAGTACTGCGAGTCTGTGGTGAAATTTGTAGGTGTGAGATTATCAAGGAAGTTTTTGTAGGTGAGTGAGAGTATCAAGGAAGTTTTTCTAGGTGTGTGAGAATCGTTCAGTTGATCAAAATCCTCCACTGACATATTTTTGATTATCAACTCTATATCCCTCTATAGACTACACCAAATACTCTGTCCTTTTCTTTTATTAAAATCTATTTAGTATTGTAATACCAAAAGTTGCACTCTTCTCTGTAGTGATTTTTTAATGTCCACATTTTCAGTGATTTTGTTTATGTGTGATGTGTGTTGTGACATGCATGGGTATAATGATAAAAATGGCTATGTATATCTCATTTGAAAAATCACCTTGAGTATAGCCATATTCGGGCTTGACAAACAATCTATGCATCTAATCTTAAATCCTCAAGCAACATATCAATCAAAGACATATTCTGTGTAAATGTAATCTCTGCTGGAGTCAAGGTTTTGGAGGTGTCATCCAAATCAAAAACACCATCACCTGTGATTTTATATCTCTTACGAAGAAAGAAACGCACATCGTCAATAAATTCAATTGTATCGGTATCTTCTCTTTTGTTGATTCTTCCGGCACTGTCAGAAATTAAAGACAACACCTCTTGTTTTGAATTTTTGGTGATATACTCCAAATTATATGCAATAAATTTTGTGAGAAATTGTTCCAATCTCTCACAGTTTATATGCCAAGCAACACGGATCAATTCGAATCCGTCGTAGCCGGTTTTTTCATGCATCATGTAAAATTCCCGATTTGATAAGCTTCGAAAGTTTTTGATGATAACCTGAGCACATGTATTTTCGAGACGTTTCAAGTAAAGCTCATGTGATGCAAGGAGGAGTTCAATGGAGAGCTCCAATGGGATTTCTCCCACTTCGTCGTAATACAAGTATGATAATAATTTCTCAGCCAATAATGAGCTCGAAATGACATTGGATAATCTTATCAAAGGAATATGATCCAATGTCATGGCCAGTCGGTCAATTATTTCTTCTCCGGATGTCATTTGTGTATCAGTCATCATTGGAGGTTTGATTTCATTAAGTTTGGAAATCTCTGATTGAAAAACTAACTCAAAGTACTCCGATCGTGTTAATATACTTTTGTTGACCGGGTAATAAACCACAGCACCCAACTCACTATCCACTATTCCAAGAATAGCATCCGGAAAGTTTCTGGCCTTTTCTATAAGTTGACGTTTTTGAACATGTGACAAGTAATCATAAATTTCAACATCATAAAAGTATATCTCCAGATCTTCAACAGGAGAAACAAGTTTCAGCTCAACAATTTGATTCACCATGGATTCCAAATTGGATTTGGCATTGCTTAAGAATTTCAGAATATACTTATTAACAACTTGTCTAGGCATAGACGTTTCTTTCACTTCTAATATACATTCTTCCAAGTCTTTAAGATTGAGCTTAATTGCAAGCTTTAAGATTGAATCGTGAATTTTAGTATCGATTAATTTGATTGGATCAGTACGTAAATAAAAGTGATCAACCAATATCTTAATCACCTTTGATTCGATATCTTTGGGTACCTCAATGATTGGCATTGTACTCCAAGCATCATTAAACTTGTCACTCAAATACGAAGATCTTGCTCCGAGTAAGAATCGATTTAGCGTGAATGCTTGATCTGAATAAAAGGAAACATCCTTGATAGTGGTTGGTTTGAACATTGATGAAATATGTGCTGCAAATGGTTGTGAAATATCAGTAGTTTTGGAAATATCATTATCAAGTAACAAATCTCTAATCTTGATGGTTAATGCTCCATGAATACATCGAGCACCTTCAAATGTATCTCTATCACAAAAGGCCCCTCGATTTAACAATAAATTGACAATATCATAATACCCACAGATTGACAGAATAATCAACGGCAGATAATCCCATTCGTCAACTTGATTCAAATTAACCCCGGTGCTGGAGATTATAAAATCAACCATCTCCACGTTGCCTGATCTACAAGCTAACATTAGGCTGGTGAATGCATTTTTGGCCTCCAATGATTCTTGAGAATCCATTTATTTTTTTGATTACTAACGCGATACAGTTGCATAAGCCTGCGATACAGTGGCATAAGCCTGCGAACCAGTTGCATAAGCCTGCGATACAGTGGCATAAGCCTGCGAACCAGTGGCATAAGCCTGCGAACCAGTGGCATAAGCAAGCTGCGAACGAGTACCATAAGCAAGCTGCGACCCAGTGCCATAACAATAGCTACGACCCAGTTCCATAACAATAAGCAAACTTGAGCAGCTGGAGAATACTCCTTAAACTCTCATGTTTATGTTGCATTCCAATTCACCACCCTCTCTTACATCAAAAATAACTAATACTTTAATAAATATACACATCCTAATTATCATACGAGTTCACGAAAAGCTTAAACATCTTGTGCTTGAACCGGCTCGTTTTTGTCTTCATAGATCTATCTTTTTTAGCTGACTCGGTAATCTTTGACGCACCATCATCCTTTAATGATTTGCTTGTCTCTCCAAATGTAGAGCTTAGTGGAGCTGACATCGCCTTTGGTGTGCTCTCTTCCGAGGATATCTTCTCTAATATTTGATCACTCTTTTCATTCACTTTCGTATTTTTATCCGCTTCAGAATACAACGTTCCGTTGGTGAAATCGGATTTTGCGCCACTTTTCGTAGATGTATTCTCATCTTGTGGTGCAACAGCATCGCTGGTTTCCAAAGCCTTAAGCTCCAGGCTTTTAGCTATTGGATGATTATTTGATTGGGATTTGGAAAGCCCATGTTGTTCAATGTTGACGGTATGATTTTTAGCAAACTGACCAACAGCCTTAGGATTAACGTACTCAGAATTAACATACTGAGAATTAACGGCCTCAGCACTTTCATTGACAGCCTCAGGATTAACATACTCAGAAATCACAGCCTCAGGAGTTATTATCCCAACCTCAGGAACCTCTGGAGTTATTTCAGAAATCACAACCTCAGGAACCTCCGGAACCTCTGGAACCTCCGGAGTTATAGTTTCAGTAATTATCGTGTCATCAATCACATTACCAATGTTAGCTTGGCTGCTTCTCTTGGATGGCTCGGAATAAGAATCTTCATCAAAAGGATCTTGTGCTGCAGAGTTATTGATGGAGTCATAATTCAACGTAGGATCAGGCAACTCTCTTTCGTCATTTTCGGAATCATAATTTAATGGCTCCAAAGTTGGTTTTTGTATCACCACAGGAGTATACACTGATTTTTTGTTTGGCAGTGAAATTGGCTCCAACGATGGTTCTGGCATTGATTCTGGAATTGACTTTGATGTTGGCTCTGAAACTGGCTCTGGAATTGGCTCTGAGATTAATGTGTTTCTTGGGTCAAAAGTTCTTTTTGGCTCATTAATTTTAGGAGCAACAGCTATGATTTCCGCATTGGAAGATCCATTTTGAAGAACGTCATCCACTTCCTTACGAGAAACCTCTTTAATTTCAACATTCAGATCTTTGAAAGGTGATGAAATTTCTTTAATTTCAACATCCGGTTGTCCAAAGTTACTTTCTGGAACACTCACCACTTCTAATACATCTGTGTCACCAACCTCTGAAACTTCATTAGTTGGTTCATATTTCTCAGCTTGTTCTTGTTTGGCCTGGCGAATCGTATATTGCTGAGCCTCACTAGCAATGATTTCTCTATCCTGGTGAGCCTTGTTTTGTTCCACCATCACTTCTGGAATCTCTTCTTTAGTTTGAATGATAGTTTGCTCATTGATTGGAGGAGTTTCATTTTTCTTTTTACGAAAAAAGGTGAACTTTTTGAGTAAAGGTGACTTTGGTTCCTTTGGTTCTTTTGGTTCCTTTGGTTCTTTTGATTCTTTTGGTTCCTTTGTTTCTTTTGTTTCTTTTGATTCCTCTCTTTTATCTTTGGCAAATGAAAATCTCTTTGGTTCCTCGGTAACTTGTTCCTTCTTCTTTTGTTCTTCTATACGTTCAACTTCCTTTTTGATTTCCTCTTTACGTAATGCCTCTTGTCTTTTAATCTCCTCCTTACGTAATGCCTCCTCCTTTTTAATCTCCTCCTTACGTAATGCCTCTTGTCTTTTAATCTCCTCTTTACGTAACGCCTCCTCCTTTTTAAGTTCCTCCTTACGTAACGCTTCCTCCTTTTTAAGTTCCTCCTTACGTAACGCCTCCTCCTTTTTAAGCTCCTCTTTACGTAACGCCTCCTCCTTTTTAAGCTCCTTTTTACGTCTCTTTTCATCTTCAACCTTCACTTCTCCACCACGAAGAGAATGAATGGCAAACTCTTTCCGATGAGGCTCATACTTAAAGTTGGAGTCAACTCCAGTGTCTTCACCAACGGGCATCTTGGTGGACAAGTTCTTTGCAGGAATAACTTTTTCTGGTTCCACCTCAATCTTCTCTCCGTAAACTTTCTTGTAGGCTGCCGAGAGAGCTGCGGCATAGAATTCTGGACTCGCCTCCAAGGGATTGCTTTTGCTTGTTGATGCCCGTTTCTTGACTGATGGAATTGTAATTGTTTCCACATTGTCATCGAATTTGATTGAGCTTTCAGGTGATTCATCTTTAGATTTTGGTTCCGCAAGTTTAGGCGCAAGCTTGGGCATAAGTGTTGGTTCGTCAAATTTTGCGTTCCCCTCTTCTTCAAGTTTTGCATCTGCAAACCTCGGTTCCGTCTCTTTGGCATTGCGGCTTTTGGACAAGAGTGAAGCAATTGGTGATTCTGTAACCAGTGGATTTCTTTGTAAAGGTTTTTCAACTTTTTTGTCATCTAGTTTTTCAACTGCATCTATAAAGTCGTCATCAGAAGTTGATTTGGAAACTTTCAAAATCAGCTTGAGGGCTTTAGGGGATGCTTGTTCTTTAAGATACTTTGGTTGAATATTATCTCTGGAATTGGAATTTCCAGGCAGTTGCGTAATAGATTCATCTTTGGAATATCTTCTAGGCAGTTGCGGTACACTAGAGTTATCTTTTGAATACCTTCTAGGCAGTTGTGATGTTTCTTTAGAATACACTCTAGGCAGTTGTGATGTATCTGTAGAAAATCTACCCAGTGACCTTTCAGATTGAATATACAGCTCTGCTGGTGGTTGCAAAATCAAAGGACTATTTTTAGGGGTATAGTCATTCAAGTTCAATCCATCAATTTCATAGTTGTATTCAAAGTCTTTCAAGTCTTCATCTATTTTGTCCAAGTTGATACCTGTGCTTGAAAGAATGGAAGCTGTTCTTCCGTTGGTGCTTACGAGTGAGTTTGCTCTTGAGTTAACCCTTGATATGTTTTTGGTTGTTGTTTCGATAATGTTGGATCCATCAGCCAATGTTTTGATTGTTTGAGTTGTTATGGATTGAGTACGACCATGTGAATCAACCACTTTGGTTGTTTTGGTGGTTACTGTCACTGCTTCTTCCTCTTCATCATACTCGTGAGTTGGTTCATTTGAGTATCGAATTGGAGTTCGTGGTGAGTTTGAATTTAATGAATTCAATCGTTGAGAATTGGAGTTTAATGAATTCAATCGTTGTGGATTCACTTTTGATTGGGGATTTCCTTTTGGTTGTGAGGTTACCTTTGGTGATGCTTGTACTCTTGATTGTGAATTGAGTGAATTTAACCGAGGTTGTTGAGAAGTGAGTGAATTATACCTTCTGGTTGAAGTGTTGGGAGTATACGATGGCTTAGGGTTATATACAACTTGTCTCATTGGACGTTTGTTGTTACTATTCTCACCACCAAGAGACATGGTTCTATTAAGAGACATTGTCCTTCGAGGTTGATCTTCACTTTTGTTGTGAATTCGAAGTGCTGCTAAAGCTGCCAGTCCTGCGTTACTATCTGAATCAATTGGTAAACCAGTACCACTGATGTTTGACCCATTGGGAGCAGCCTGATCATATCGATGAATCATATCATGGTACTTGGCAAACCCTTGATATTGCTCGGTCTTGCGCTATACTTGTTAGATGTGTCTTCGTAAAATCGATCATACTTACACCTCTGGAGAAGAAATTGACCATACAATTTTTTATAATTCTTGCCTCACTTTTAAGGAGATTTCTAATAGCAATCTCACGAATTTCACTTGCCTAATACGGCTCAAGAAATAACACCTTGGACCTTTCACGTGGAATCTGATTCCGCTAACAATAGAGTTGGAGTTGCTAATTGGTCTATACTACATTAGGAAATGCATTGTCTAGTGAACGAGCGAAGCGAGTGAACGAGCAATGAACGAGCAATGAGCGAGCAATGAGCGAGCAATGAGCGAGCAATGAGCGAGCTCTTTAAGCGAGTGAGCGAGCAAATGAACGAGTTCTTTAAGCGAGGAGTTATCAATTTCAATATTTTTGTCAAAACTTTTAAGAACTATAGACAACATTATATAAGCTTCTCTTGAACATCTTCTTTAAGATCCTTTGGTATTGGTAAACCTAAATTGATAGATTTGTGTTTTATTGTATGCATTGTATTTTGTGACATTCTGTTCAGCCAGCGCAAACGAGCGAAGCGAGTGAGTAAGTGAGTGAGTGAGTGAGTGAGTGAGTGAGTGAGTGAGTGAGTGAGTGAGTAGCGAATTTGAGTGAGTGTGAGAGTGTGAGACTGCGAGAGTGCGTGTGAGTGTATGTGCGAGTATGTGTGAGTAAGAGGGTTCCGAAAATAGAATAGTTGAGAAAAAGCCATGTTGCAGCCAAGATACAATATACATCCATGAACCCTGCGCTCCACCTTGGTAAAATCAAAAACTCTCTGATTTACATTAACTAATTACCACATTTACACATGTGATAACTATATAGAAACTAGCATAATCTCTTTAAAAGCTGTCAAGTTACTTTCAAGTTACTGTTAAGTTGCACTCAAGTTACAGTCAAGTTACAGTCAAGTTACACTCATCTAATCAGTTCTTTATGAACGAGTCAAATCCAACACTCACCAAAAGACTTTGCACTCACTCAGAATATTCAAATAGCCATTTGTAATATTGTCAAATCATTGACATGCCGATTACACTCTTTGCTCCCCCATTTTTTTCAAGAAATACCTCAAACATAGTTTACTTTCAGTTCTTATTGCAGAGATTCAACATTCATCTAATCACTCTGACTTGAAATTTTATCCTAAATTACAATCTATTACTCTTTGTGATTTGTATAGAAGAAATCACTCAATGCTAATGGGGTTGAAAAACTGAAGAATGTGCATCACAAAGAATTTGCAACCTAACAACTCACTTATGCAATGTAAAGTGTATAAATACCAGCTTTGAGTTATAACTTGGAAACGAATCATTTGCAAAAGATAGACTTGCAAAAGATAGACTTGTATTAATAATTGCAACCCTGCGAGCGAACAAACGAACAAACGAACGAGCGAAGCGAGTGAGTGAGTGAGTGAGTGAGTGAGTGAGTGAGTGAGTGAGTGAGTGAGTGAGTGAGTGAGTGAGTGAGAGTAAGATTTCAAGAATAACTATCCAGGAGTACGACTATAAGAATAACTATATAAATGTATCTCACTCGCTAACTCCCTCACTCACTCCCTCACTCACTCACTCACTCACTTGCTTCGCTCGTTCGTTCGTTTGTTCGCTCGTTACTGGTGAAGAGCGAAAACTAATCCATGGAGTGTACTATTCTATAAACATGTATTATGAAAATCAATAGACAGGTCAATGCCAATGACAATTTTATACAAAAAGAGGCAAGAGAGCAATTGAGTGATTGACTTTCAAGAAAATAAACATTTATAACTAGAGAATATGGTTGCTCAAAACAACGATATGATGAAAAGAATACATATAGAAAATCTTCCAAATTGCACTTTAAAGACCAGCTTCATTGGAATCTTCAAGGTCACCAAATATTTATTAGTTGGAAATCGCAACAGATGTCTCACTAGTGGATTACATCTCTAATTATGAGTTTCGTATTGGTTTTAATTGAACTGTTTATTACTTATCCGAGGTAATCCGAGGTAATCCTAGTCTTTATATACTCTGCACATGAGGTGGATTACCTAGCTGATTACCATATTCATCATTCGTAATAAATCTTGGGGTATTGATGATTGTAATGTCGTAGAGATGGTTAAGTGGCTGTAGAGAGTAGATTTCAACTAGTATGTCACTTTTCTTGAGAATTGGGTGCAAAAAACATTCAAGCGAACGAGCGAAGCGAGTGAGTGAGTGAGTGAGTGAGTGAGTGATTGAGTGATTGAGTGAGTGAGTGAGTGAGTGAGTGAGTGAGTGAGGATTTTCCCAAGGGGGGACCCTTGGGAATAAGTTGCAGAAAAATACTCAACCCAAGATTTCACCAATGGGGGAACCTTGGAAAGTATAATTAAACGAACGAACGAGTGAATGCGTGGGTGAGTACGTGGGTGAGTATTAAACACTTATATTACTGCTTCGTAGCACTATTCTTTGAGCTCGCCTTATTTCAGCTGCATTGAGATATGAGTGAAAGAGTTCATTAGGCCTTATTTAAAAGTATGGGAAAAAGCCTTATATCCGTTAATGTATGTGAGTATCTTGGAAAGGTTTAAACCATTTAGGGGATATAAAATCAACATATGATTTGCTGAAATTGGTTAGAGATTAAATGGGGAACGGTAAGGATGAATTTTCAGCTTATTCAGGAGCACTCTAAAACCCTCATATACAAGCATAAATCTTGAGCCTTAATCGTTACATTTCGAGACGAGCGAGGTCGCAGCAAAATTGAAGCGAAAATGTCACAATTTAGGAGTATGAAATAGGTACAGAATCAGTCAGTGAGTTTCAAGAAAATGCTTCATAATGAATGTCACTGAAGTCGTTATGAATAATTTCTCAATTGAAACAGTAAATGAGCTATTTTAGTGACAATCACCAAGAAGGTGTAGCTGAAGCAAAACACCGCCAAACTAAGTAGCAATAGTGAATTAGTGTGTTATTCATATAGTATTCATACAAATTTATGTACACTACTCACGAGCGAGCACAGTCAGTCAGTCAGTCAAAAGTTTGGAAACCTAGTTGTGCCATCCAAGAGCTCAGAAGAGCTTCGTTTGGAGCGCTTAGTGTGGCTGTAAACAGAATTTGCATGAAATTCGTAAATACTCGAATATTCAAATGCCTTTAATTCTTTCATTGCTAGTTTGTGTCTTTAGAGGTTAGTTCCATTGAACGCATTGACTCACACTAGCACGCACTCACACTAGCACGCACTCACACTAGCACGCACTCACATTAGCACGCAGTACTATGAGTGCTTGAAACTCACTCACTCATTTTCCCTATTCACACGCACACACACACCGTTCTTCATCAGTATTCAATAGACATGGATCTGACCACGATCCCGAAAACTTTGTTGGAGGGTAATTGCCCTACAAAAGTGCATATGGTGAAGGGGATCAGAGGAATTCTCGAGTAACGAGCGAAGCGAGTTAGTGATATAGTTTAATAACATGCAATTGCGTGAGTGTTTTTGACTGAGTGATATAGTTGAAGATTATGCGAGTGCGTGAGTGAGTGTGTAAGAGGGTTCCCAAAATAAGAGAGAAAAAGCTATTTTGCAGCCAAGATATAATCTGGATCCAAAAAACCCTACGGTCCACCAGAGCGAACAAACGAGCGAACAAACGAGCGAACAAACGAGCGAAGTGAGTGAGTGAGTGAGAGAGTGAGAGAGTGCGTGCCTAAGAAAGTTGGAACAACTATTGAACAGCAATTGAACAGCAATTAAACTGATATCTATCACTTACAAACTCACGAACTCACGAACTCACGAACGAACTCCTCACTACTCACTCACTCACGCACTCACTCACTCGCTCGTTTTTTGGTTAGTTTAGTTTGGAACGATGAAGCTCGATACGTTGAATATTAGTCAAGAATAGAGGAGCTGTAGGTCCTGGAAGAGCAACCTGCGTTAGGTGTGTTTCTATAATACTTCAGGGATCCGGGATTTAATAGGTCACGGGGGCATATTATATAACATTTGGTAGCGTTGAGAGGGTAGATGTTTGAATAAACCATGGCTACATTATTGCGGTACGGACAATCAGAGATTTTCACTTTTTTGGTAACACCTGTAATGTGAAAGTGACTATGAGATGAGTGATTTATTGATCATCGAACGAACGAAGCGAGTGAGTTAGTGAGTAGTGAATTCTCAGTGAGTGAGAACAAACAAAAGGAATTCGCTGCTCACTCAATCGGTTCGCTCGTTTGTCCTATCGTATTTAAAGAATTCGCTACTCACGGACACTCAAAATTCACTCACGAACGAGCAAACGAATAAACGAATCTGTTAATGTCAACTGTTGTGTTTGATGAGTTCTTTTACATTATCATCTCTCAATTAATCAATCCACACTAGAACTCACTCACGAACTCACACTCACGAACTCACTCACACTCACACTCACACTCACACTCACACTCACACTCACACTCACACTCACACTCACACTCACACTCACACTCACACTCACGAACTCACTCACACTCACGAACTCACTCCCACTCACGAACTCACTCACTCACACTAGCACTAGCACTCACTCATACTCACACTCACGAACTCACACATACTTAATGTACTAAATCAAATACACTCATTTCGCAGCCATATATTATTCCAAACCCCAGAAGGTGAATTCTGACTCTTGGTATAAAGAACAAACTCATTATTTAATTGACTTTTGTTTTTACCCTTTTCTGCTACTTGAGCCATTCCAGCACTGGTTGAGATCTATTAGTTCTATCCCAGCACTGGTTTTTTGCACCAGTTGTCTTGGAGAGTATCTCAAACTTGTCATTTCTGTTTGGTACTAGACGTAGCCACTCCGAAACACAACGATTTCTACTCGCCATTTCTTAATCAAGTGGTTAGTTCATAGATATGAATTTGGTATAGACATGCGTTTGATATAGTGATACACTTGGTATAGTCATACACTTGATATAGTGCTACACTTGATATATTCATACACTTGATATAGTCATACATTTGGTGATACTATAGTCAATACTTTCGGAACATATACAGTCACTTACTCGCACTCACTCGCAGTCGCTCGTTTGTTCTAACTTCTCTCGTTTGTTCTCACTCAATCTCCCAACTCGCTTCGCTCGTTTGTTCTCGTTTGTTCTCGTTTGGTCAAGCTCGCACTCTTCGACTGAGTATTGCAAGGCATACAATGTTTTCTAACCACGCTGATTGATCGAATAAACATCTTTAACAAACCAACATAATGGCCAAAATGCACTTGTGCATCAAACTGGTGACTTTATTGATCCCAAGCATATTGCTGGAAACACTTGCAGCATACTTGTATATAAACTGTAGATATTACCTTTTCTTATTATTTCGTTCCATCAAGTTCGTCTATTACTCAACTGTCTTGTTACTTGCAACCATGTATAAACTGTAGATATCACCTTTACTCATTATGAAGTTCCATCAAGATGCTCATCTATTACTCAACGGTCTTGTTACTTACAACATACATGTATAAACTGTAGATATTACCTTTACTCATTATTTCGTTCCATCAAGTTCGTCTATTACTCAACTGCAAACTTGCTTCGCTCGTTTGTATGGTTTCTCGTCTTACTCCAAACTCGCTTCGCTCGTTTGTCTTTTCTCGTCTTGCTCCAAACTCGCTCCGCTCGTTTGTCTTTTCTCATCTTGCTCCAAACTCGCTCCGCTCGTTTGTTCGCATCAAAAAATCTTCACCTCATCTCATCAATCCAACCATGAGTTCCCTAGAAGACAAACTATCCAAAATCAGGTTACAAATCACCTCAAAATTGGAAAATCAATCCCATCTAGCACTCATTCTCTCCGCTGTGGAAGAAAACATTCTTGAACAAAACAATGAGAAATCACCAGTTGCATATTTTATCAGTTTCTTATCACTTCTCGATCAAGCAGTTCAAGATGATGAAATTATTGATGAAAAGTTAGCAGCTACAACAACTTATTTTTTGGATATTATATTCCCATTTGCTCCTAAAACATTACTTAAGAGTAAGTTTGGTGATATTTTAACTAAATTAGCTACCCCATTAACTAATTCACAAGCAGAAGCACCACTTGTTAGATCAACTATTGGAGCATTAGAATCACTTCTTTTAGCTCAAGATACTCAACAATGGAATTCCAAAGGTAATGTATCACCAAAGAGAGCATTATTGGGACTTTTAGAATTATCATTTGATCCAAGACCCAAAGTTAGAAAAAGGGCACAAGATGCAATTAATACAATTTTGAAGAATCCTCCAGTTTCTCCATTACCTTATCATGTTGCAGCTCCATTAGCAGCTGAAATTAGTTTAGAAAAGTTATCATCATTAAGAAAGACCAAAAATAAGGAAGGTAATACTCAAGTGATTCATTGTTTACAGTTGATTACTTGTATTACAAGTGCTAATTCATGGCCAACCAATCAAATAACTCCATTATGTGATGTTTTATTAGAAATTTCCAAGACAAATGATCAATTTTTAGTATCACTGGCATTTGGAGCATTTGAAGGATTATTTCTGTCAATGCAGGATATTATTCATATTGAAAGATTTAGTCAAGTTTTAGATATAATTTTTGATTTAAAGCCATCAGTTAATGATATTCATTTAGCAGCAGCATGGTTAGCAGTTGTTGCTAAAGCAATTAGTGCATTTAGTGTATTAACACCAGATACATGTATTGAAAAATTAAAAATTGTTATACCTATTGTTTCTGAATTTTTATCATCAGAATCTAAAAGTATTTATGAAAGTGCATCACAATGTCTTATTGCAATTGTTAGTGAATCAATTCCTGATAAATATTTATTAAGTACAGGTAATACTAAAGAAATTTATGAATCAATTGAAGATTTAATTACATTTTTAAGTGAATTTATCTCTAATAATTTATTCACAATTAAATATCAAAATGCAACTAAAGAAATTTTAGAATTTATTTCAGCTCTTATACTTAAATTAAGATCAAGAAGTAATCCTGATTTTCTTGGAATTTTAGAAACAGTTGGAGAATGGAGAAGTGGAGAAAATGATTCATTTCCTCATAATAAAGAAGCAGAAGATGTTATTGCTTCATGTATTTCAACTATGGGACCTCAAGTTGTTTTATCTATTTTACCATTAAATTTTACACTGGAATCAAATGGTCGTGCATGGATTTTACCAATTTTAAGAGATAATGTTAGATTTGCTGAATTACAATATTTTAAAAATCAAATCTTACCAAATATTGAATTCTTTACAAAAAAAGCACAATTTTCACCTCCATTACATGCAAAAATTTTTCAAACAATTATTGATCAAATTTGGTCTTTATTACCACATTTTTGTGATTTACCAAAAGATTTAAGAATATCATTTGATGATAAATTTGCCAGTGAATTATCTGATTTAATGTATTCAAAGGTTGAATTAAGGGTACCAATATGTCATGGATTAAGACTTTTAGTTGAATCAAATATTGCTTATAGTGAAGGAGCATTAAGTGATGATCAATTTATTTTAGAAGAATTTCCAATTGAAGAATCAAAATTAAATTTAGAATATTTATCATCAAAATGTCTGAATTTATTATCAGTTTTATTTAATGTTTATTCATCAACATTACCAGATTCTCGTGGATTTGTTTTAGAAACAATTGATACATATTTACAAATTATTTCTAAAAAAGATTTAGAGATTACTTTTAATAAAGTATGTGGTTTATTAAAACAAGCTATTGAAAATGAATCTGATGATGAAGATAAAAATAAATTAAGTTCAACAATGATGGATTTAATTGTTTCAATGTCAAAATATGTTCCTTCATCATGTCATAATGCATTATTTTCAATTTTTTCTCAAACTATTAATTTAGATGCTTTATTACAAAAAAGATGTTATAGAATTTTATCTAAATTATCAGAAACAGATTTAGGTAAAGAATCAATAATTAAATTTATTTCTGATATTGAAAATGTTTTAATTCAAACTTCTCAAAAATCTCATCAATCTGCTAGACCTTCAAGATTAGCTTCAATTGATTTAATACTTGATTTACTTCCAAATAATGATTTACATTTTATTCCTGCAATTTTACATGAAATTATTATATCAACAAAAGATTCAAATGAAAGAAGTAGATCATTATCTTATTCAATTTTAAATAAAATGGGTTATAAAATGTTACAAGGTGGTTTAATTCAAAATTCAAAAATTCCTGGATTTGATCCATCTATTGAAAATTCTCAAGCTTCTTTAATTGAATTTTTAACTATGGTATCTGCAGGTTTAGCTGCAGAAACTCCTCATATGATTTCTGCAACTATAACAGCAATTTCATGTTTAGTATTTGAATTTAAAGATAAATTACCAGCAAATACTTTATTAGAAATTTCTTCAACAATTGAATTATTCTTAACTCATAATTCAAGAGAAATTGCAAAATCAGCTATTGGGTTTGTTAAAGTTGAAGTTTTATCTTTACCTGATGAAATGGTTAAATCAAATTTAAAAGATTTATTAACTAAATTAATGAAATGGTCTCATGAACATAAAGGTCATTTTAAATCAAAAGTTAAACATATCATTGAAAGATTAATTAGAAAATTTGGTATTGAAGAAATTGAAAATGCAATCCCTGAAGATGATAAAAAATTGGTTGCTAACATTAAAAAATCAAGAAATAGAGCTAAAAAGAATAAAACTGATGATGATAACAATGATAAAAAAGAGAAAAAATTTGTTTCAGCTTATGAAGAAGCTCTTTATGATTCAGATGTATCGGATGATGAAGATGAAGATATTAATCAATCTTCAAAAAATAAAAAAAATAATCAATATATTTTGAATAGTGAAGAACCTCTCAATTTACTTGATCGTCAAATGTTGGCTCATATTTCTCTGTCAAAACCTAAAAAAATTTCAAGAGGTGACATTAAAGCTAAAACTGATCAATTTAAAACAAAAGGTGGCAAATTGGTTTTCGGTGATGAGGATCCTTTGGCTAAAAAGGGGTCCGGTATTGATGCTTACTTGGATGCTGTTAAACAAGCTCCGGTAAGAGGTCAAAGAAATAAATTGAAATGGTCAAAGGGTAGTAAGGCGGAGGATGATTGGTCGGATGATGAGGATTCTCAAAAGGTGAAATCGAATGTGAAGGGTAGGGTGATGAAGCCGAAGCAGAAGTTTAAGGCGAGAAAGAAGTTTTAACGAACAAACGAGCGAACAAACGAGCGAAGCGAGTTTGTGAGTGAACAAACGGACAACCGAACAAACGAGCGAAGCGAGTTTGTGAGTGAACAATCGAACAATCGAACAAACGAACAAACAAGCGAAGCGAGTTTGTAAGTGAGTGAGTAGCGAAAATGTGTGTATAAATGAGAGAAAAAATGAGCGAAGCAGTATGTAAGTGAGTTAGTAGCGAAAATGAACAAACGAACAAACGAGCGAAGCGAGTTTGTAAGTGAGTGAACAAACGAGCAAAGACTGCTGCGAAGCAGCATAGGAGCGAAGCAGCATAGGAGCGAAGCAGCATAGGAGCGAAGCAGCATAGAAGCGAAGCGACTTAAGGTATAAACTCCTGCGAAGCAGTTTAGGAGCGAAGCGACTTAAGGATACTACTGCGAAGCAGTTTAGGAGCGAAGCGACTTAAGGTATATTACTGCGAAGCACCATGCGAAGTAAGTGAGTTGCGAAAATGACTGAACAAACGAGAAGACTGCTGAGGAGCAAAGCGACTTAACGTATACTACTGCGAAGCAGCATGCGAAGCAGCATGCGAAGCAGCATGCGAAGTGAGTGAGTTGCGAAAATGAGTGAACCAACGAGCAGACTGCTGCGAAGCAGCATAGGAGCGAAGCGACTTAAGATATACTACTGCAAAGCAGCATGCCAAGTAAGTGAGTTGCAAAAATGACTGAACAAACGAGCAGACTGCTGCGAAGCAGGAGCGAAGCGACTTATGGTATACTACTGCGAAGCAGCATGCGAAGTAAGTGAGAAAATGACTGAACAAACGAGCAGACTGCTGCGAAGCAGGAGCGAAGCGACTTAAGGTATAAACTACTGCGAAGCAGCATAGGAGCGAAGCGACTTAAGGTATAAACTACTGCGAAGCAGCATAGGAGCGAAGCGACTTAAGGTATACTGCGAAGCAGCATAGGAGCGAAGCGACCTAGGTGTAAACTCCTGCGAAGCAGCATAGGAGCGAAGCGACCTAGGTGTAAACTCCTGCGAAGCAGTATAGGAGCGAAGCGACTTAAGCTACAAACTACTGCGAAGCAGTTTATGAGGGAAGCGACTTGAGGTATACTACTGCGAAGCAGTAGCGAAGCAGTAGCGAAGCAGTAGCGAAGTGACCTAGGTCTAAACTCCTGCGAAGCGGTATAGGAGCGAAGCGACTTAAGCTACTTTTACTGCGAAGCAGTTTAGGAGGGAAGCGACTTGAGGTATAAACTACTGCCAACTCCAAAACAATGAATTTATGATACTAACCTCAAAAACTCACTCACAAACGAAGCAAACGAACGAAGCGAAGCGAGTGAGTGAGTGAGTGCGTGAGTGAGTGAGTGAGTGAGTGAGTGAGTGAGTAAAGAACTTTGACTGACTGAGTTAGTAGCAAACTTTGACTCACTGAGTTAGTAGCGAACTTTGACTGACTGAGTGCGTGAGTATCTTTGACTGACTGAGTTAGCGAACGAACGAACGAACGAACGAACGAACTCGCTTCGCTCGTTCGTTCGCTCGTTCGTGAATTATTAAGACAGCAAAATGTGCAGTTTGTCCCTCCTACTTGTGTTGACTTAACTGATACTGAAAATCGGCTGCACATTCGCTCACCCATAAAGTCAAGAATTCGCAACCACTCAAGAAAACCGAACTCACTTGCTTCGCTCGCTCGTTAGTGAGTTCATGAGTTCGTGAGTTCGTGAGTTTGTGATTTCACGAGTACATGCGTGAGTACAAATTAGTCTCAATCAAGAGTGCAACTCAATCGTAACGATGAGTATTGAGTTGTATGTTTTTACTAAAAGAATTCGCTACTCACGAACGAACGAACGAACTCACTTTGCTCGTTCGCTTGTATGGTCTAACGAACCAGTGTAGCGAGTGAGTGCGTGAGTGTGTGAGTGTGTGAGTACTGCGTAATACTGCGTGTCATTTTGATTGGCCAAGAAAGAGAGTACCCACCAAACCCAAATTACATCCATAGCCCATCTTGATTGGAAGCACCACAAACATTTCCAGGTTGATTCTGATAATAAGGCATTAAAATTTGCAAATACCCACTTTTTGGCTACAATTATCTATTGCTAATACTGATGTGAATCAGCCAAATATCACAAGTGGGGTTTTGGAACAAAGTGATAGTGAGTAGTGTAGTGGGAACCTTGGAGAAAATATGAGCGCACGAGCAGTGAGTCTATCCATATTGCTAGCGAGCTCAGTATAAAACAACTTACAAACGAGGAACTTTTGCTTTGCTCGTTTTAGCACTCATAATAAATTGTGAGTAAGTCTGCGCTCGTTCGCTCGTTCGTGAATCTACGCTTTGCTCGTTCGTGAATTTACGCTCGTTAGCTCGTTCGTGAATCTACGCTCGTTAGCTCGTTTGTTCGTGAATCTTGCCAATTCAGTTGTCAATGTATGTAGAATTTGTTTCGAGGAATGCGTATGAGTTGAAAGGTGTCATAGGGTAACGTGTCAAGATGGTTGTAAATTATTTGATGGTGTCATGGTTACGATGACAATCTGTTATTAATGACTTTTCTAAAGAGCTAATTTATAAACCTTATTGATTTGCTCTTCCCATCAGCCAACACTTTCAAATCATCTTGGAAATTCCTCGTATAATATTTGAATCGTATACTCTACATCTAAAGATCTAACCCATGAAATGTAATATTCGTCACAAAAGTATTCCTAACGAAATGTCCAATCTTTTCAAAATGAAATCTGTATCTTAAAGTCAGCATCAACTCTACCTTTTCAAATTAAATTTCTGTGGTTTGATCCTTTCGGCTGACGTTTTCGCAGCCACAAGCAAAGAGAGTGAGATTGAGTGTGAGTGAGTGCGTGAGTGCATACTGCGAAGCAGCATAGGAGCGAAGCGACTAAAGGTATAAGCTACTGTGAAGCGACATAGTAAGGTATAAACTACTGCGAAGCACTTGATAAGGTGAACTTTTGCGAAGCATATCAAATGAGTTTGCAGATCGTGACATCGTGACATCGTGAGTGACTTGACTTCATGTAAACCAGAGTATTTAAATAAACAAATGATTTGTAAATTGTAGAACAATGTGGAGGGGTCTTGGAGGTTTTGGTTAAGCATACAATGTGAGCCATAAAATGTGAGCCATACAAAGTGAGCCATACAAAGTGATTAGTAAAATGGACACTATTATACAAAATGAATACTACTCAAAGTGATCAAAACAACTCAAAGTTATCGTACTACTCAAAGTGAACATTATGGAGTACAAGAGTAAATATACATTACTCACTCACCCACTCGTTCAAAATTCGCTAATCACTCACTCAGTCTCTGAATATCTCACGAACAAACTCTCGATTTTTATCTTCACACTCACGAATGCATTCGTGAGTAGCAAATAAAGTGACTGAAGAGAACGATTCGCAGATATTATTTTCGCAGCCAATGCTGTGAGCGAGTGAGTAAGTGAACAATTGTGAATGAGTGAGTGCGTGAGTGAGTGATAGTAAGTTGCTAATGGCGAGAGGAAATACTTTCAGAAGTATGGTGGAATTGACTTTGACTGCATCAGAACAAAGAAATATCATTTCCATGCTAATTATCAAATGTATCTCAAACGAGCACGCAAACGAGCGCGGCGTTGTTCGAGCGTAGAGAATTTGTTCTCACTCACTCATTCACTCACTCACTCACTCGCTTCGCTCGTTCGTTCGTTTTAAATACGAATACTTCTTCGAACCACAAGTTTCGCAGTCATATACACTGAGACGTCCGTGATTTGAAGACTAAGCTTTGAGGATGAAAATCATATGTAATGCTCGTATTTTATAGGTAGTTCACTGGTAATAATCATTGGCAGATTATAACCAAATACCCGATAGGCAAAGTACTTTCACCAAGCCAATACAAAAAACTAGATGACATCAGATCAATACTAAATCAGACATCAAATCAATGCTAAATCAGACATTAAATATACTATTGACAAGTAAATTTCTATCTCCACACTCACTCACTCGCTTCGCTCGTTCGTTATACTCTACAATATTATCTCGAAAACTAAAATGTCACTGGCCACAATCTTCCATGGTATCCTCAATGCGTCACTAGAAGAGACAGCCACCCATATTTAGTCATTTTTGGTCCCCAACACGGTAGAAGCACATCTTCCTGGAGTAATCCAAAACCTTTTCCAAAATGTCACTAGGGGCATTGTAGTTACACAAGATATATTTGTTAGCAGCCATTATACCTTCGAAACGCTGATGGATTCTTTCACCTTTGGAGAATTTGGGTTTCTACGAGCGAAGCGAGTTTGTAAGTGAGTGAGTAGCGAAAATGACTGTGAGTGAGCAAAATGACTGTGAGTGAGCAGAATGACTGTGAATGAGCAAAATGACTGTGAATGAGCAAAATGACTGTGAATGAGCAAACTCGCTTTGCTCGTTTGTGACTTCGCTCGTTACTAATTCATTATCCTAAATCTAATAACTGTACACACCACCAACTCACTCGCAAACTCGCAAACTTTATATGTAAACTATTAAAATTAATCCTTTAAAATCACCAGATGCATAGTTAATGTTGATGCATAGGACAAATATCATACAACTGACAAACATTCTGATAACTTGAATTGATGGCAAAGATTCAATCACTTTACACACTCACACTCACACTTACACTCGCCAATCCTCTCCATATTCGCCAACAAGTCTTCGCAAAAAAAATAATCATGTCCAAAACACCAATCAAGATTAGGTTGGCCCGATTCGGGAGAAAGCACTCGCCCATGTACAATATCGTGGTGGCCAACAAATACAAGGCCAGAGACAAGTTGCCTATTGAAGTCTTGGGTACATATAATCCCATTCCAGTGCCCTTGACACCGGAAGAGAAGGCTGCTGGAGTCAAGAAATTCAAAGACATTCAATTGGACTTTGACAGATCCAAGTATTGGATCGGTGTGGGTGCAGACATAAGTGACCGTGTAGCATGGTTGTTCAAAAGAGGTGGGTTGTTGCCCGAAGAGTGGCCCATGCCTGGTAAGTTGACCCAGCACATTCAAAAGCAAGTTACTCTGCAGAGAAAGACGATTGAGGAAGAGGAGAGGGAGTTATATAGGGTTAGGTGAACATGTACATAATAAATGGCTATGGCTTGGATAACTGTATGCGTGGACATGACAATACGTAGATGTTTTGTATATGAATGGTTTGTATATGAATGGTTTGTACATGGATGTTTTGTACATGGATGTTCGTGTATGGATGTTTTGTATATGGATGTATTGTATATGGATGTTTTGTATATTCATTGATTTGTATATGCATATTCATATATTTTCTATATACACCTTTACCCACCAGAGCTTTCAAATCACCCTCTGGATAAACCTTTTTGAGTGTGCAACAAGCTTATTCAACCAAGATTTTTTTGGTTCCTCAGCTTCATCCAAAGGCTCGAATATCTCCACCCATTGAGGCTTACAATTCAAATGGAATTTATAATGGCCCGGGTGTAGTACATTGTTTTTTGGTGAATTTCCAGGTTCCTTTCGAATCACTGTTTCAGAAACTTGTTGTTGAAGAAACACTGGATTATGGCACTTTGCACTGTCAAACTTTTGACTCCCGACTCCCTCTTTATATAGGGATTTTTCAAAAGTTAAAAGGAGATACTTTTGTAAATTCACACACCCCATACTCATTTGCTCTTTGTCATACAAAACACTGATGATTTCCTGGCCTTTGGTTTGCACTAGCTGATACGATTTATATGGCATTCTAATCTGCAAAATCATTGAAATTATATTCCCAATTACCGAATATTCTTCTTCCAACATACATTTCGAGGCAATCTCTTTGATCAATTCAAGCATTCCAAATAAGCGGTTGTAGGTGAAAAAGTAGCAAAAGCTTAACCCGTCATTTGTTTGACTCAATGAATACGCTTTTTGCATCAAAGCGTCTAGTTTTTTGACATCCAAGATTCTTTCGTAAATATGATAATCTAATTGGGCAAGCAGAATTGAGAGTTCCTTGGATGTTTGCATTGAGCATGGATGAGATTCTTTGGACATGAGCGCTATAAATTATCGTGCGACTGGTTTAGTTTTTATGACCAGAGACCTGTGTAGCCACTGGTTTAATTAATCCTTTTTAATGCAAGTCAATCAAGGAGTCGAGATTAAGCTACACTTGGAAGAATGAAGATTGAAAATTTAGGACTCTCTACACTTGGAAGAATGAAGATTGAGAATTTAGGACTCTCTACACTTGCGAGAATGAAGATTGAACCTCTAGGGCTCTCTACACTTAGGAGAATGAAGATTGAACTTTTAGTACTCTTAATAATTGGTCAAGGTTTGAAATGACCCATGGGATTACCAACCTGAGTATGGTTCGTTATCATTTGTTCATTTGTTCATTTGTTCATCACTTTAGCCAGGCAATTGCAGCTTGTTATTTATTGGTCACTCTTTATATACATTCAGATCATCCTCGGTATAATGCTTTACAAAAGAGAATAAGTCTCTTGTTGAATGTACATAATTCAAAGCAGTGGATCCACAACTTATTGTCTCATGATGTGTGCTCTTCATGCTTTATATCCAATTTTAGTCATCACCAACTGGGTTAATTTTGCAACCATTCCTCTTGATGACCGGAAAAAAGTCGGGCAAACCGAACCAAACGAACGAACGAACAAAGCGAGTGAGTGAGTGAGCGATTGAGTGTGAGGAGCGAATTTGAGTAACTATGAGTGCAAGTGGTTAGCGAATTATATTGATTTAATCGAAAGAACTCACGAACGAAATGGGAATCCAACTTCGATTTTGTCTTTACAACAGGAGATCTTGGAGGTTTTATCGCTTGAAAGGTGGACGGGCTCACTAACTCCCACCACTAATGGCGGATCGATCTGGTACAAAGACCCGTACCACAGATTAAGTTCACACAGTTAATCTCGCTTCGCTCGTAATGCTGCTTCGCAGCTGATGACTGCTAATCCAAACTTTTCTACTCTACATTAACTTACACGTAAAATTCAACTTGCTTAGTCAATTTTCAATTAACAATTTACAATTTAACTTGCTTAGTCAAACAAACCCATACCCATGTCATCGTCAGATTCTTCTTCTTCTTCTGGAGCAGCTTCTTCAGCAGCAGCAGATGAGGAAGCAGCAGCAGCTGGAGCAGCAGCGGCGTAAGCATCTGGGTTAGCCAATCTGTCCTTAACAGCTTCGGAACCTTCGAAAGTGTAGTCAGTGGCAATAGACAAAGCCAAGACGTTCTTGTAGTGGTTGACGATGGAGTGACCGACAGATGGCAAGGTTGGGTAACCAACAGCCAAGGAGATAGAAGCAATGGTGTTGATGGCGGAAACAAAGTGACCAACCAATTCTTCATCGGTAATGTCCAAGATGGTAGCTGGGAAAACTTGACCATTGTCGTAAACTTGAACAACAGTCAAACCATAGGTGAATGGAGAGATGTTCAACATGTTTAACAAGGAAGCTTCGGATGGACCAACCTTTTCACCGGATTGAACAACCTTAACATCAGAAACAATTTCAATAGTACCTCTGGCAATCTTGGTTGGGACACCCAAAGCTTGGAAGAAAGAGGTCTTACCTGGTTCCATACCAGTGTTACCGGCTGGGACCCAGACGTCCTTTGGAGCAACGGCACCGGCCTTGGCTGGAGCAGCAACAACATTGGAAGTGATAACTTCTCTGATGTCCTTCAAGTTGGCGTTGGTGAAAATGAAACCAACGTTACCCTTGATGAATGGCAACAACTTTTCGTATTCTGGCAAGTCAGCAAGGAAACCTCTAACGGCTCTTCTAACCATGGTGTTCTTACCCATCAACACAACAGCGTCCTTTCTCAAAGACTTTCTGACTTCGTGCATTTGTTGGGAGGAGACATTGTCAACACCAACAATGAAGATAGACTTGTACTCTTCGAGTAATTCTCTGAGCTTAGCGAAGTATTGAACTTTTTTTTCACGAGTACCACCCATTTCGACTTGTTATATTATCTGACGATAGGAATTTTTAATGGTCCTTAGTTATAAAAAATTGGTTGCCGGGCGAGAAAATCTTTTGTATCTTTTTTTTTGGGCCATTGCACTGAAATTTTTCAACCGGTCAGTCACGTGTGGGAGGGGGTGGTTAGGGTCGGTGCCCTGAGAGAGCGAACAATAGTGCTGCGAAGCAGTACTGTGAGTGTGTGATACTCACTCGTCACTCAACAACTCACTCACGATCTCACTCACATACGAACTTACTCACGCACTCACTCACATAGCGAGTAAGTGACTGACTAACTTACTGACTGACTTACTGACTTACTGACTTACTGACTTACTGACTTACTGACTTACTGACTGATTGATTGAGTGAATGAGTGACTGGGTGACTGAGTGAGTGAATAAGTGAGTTATTAACGAATTCCGTGTTCCCAAAAAACTCACTTCGCTCGTTTGTGAATGACTGACTGAATGACTGAGTGAGTAGCGAATTCCTTGTTCCCAACAAACTCCCTTCGCTCGTGAGTAAATTGTGAGCGAAAAGGAACGAGTCGGTGACTGTGTGAGTAATATTATTTCTATATTTTGGTCTCTGCAACGCTATGTGTAAAATTACACCCTTACAGGACAATAAATAAGTTATTGTGTATGGTGACATGGCGAATTCATATTCTAATGTTAAATATAAAAGTTTATTGTGATAATATCAGATGAGACAATGTGATATTCTACAAAAATAATGAACAAATACAAAGTGATCGAATGTCGAATACGAAAATAACCAAAAAACCGGTATCGATAATCACTTTAAAATTTACGAAATCAAATCACAAGATCACAAGATCACAATATCACTCACTCACGAACTCACGAACTCGCTTTGCTCGTTCGTTCGTTCGTTCGTTCGAAGCAGCGTACAAAGTCTGACTGACTTGTATCAACTCCCATTAACCATATCCTGCATTTTCATAGTCCAGATGAATAAAAGCATTTTTAACATAAGCATCCCAAAGCTTGTCAGCTTTCTTTGAAGTCTTCTTACCCTTCTTGGAAGGTCTCAATTTACGACCAAGTTTCAACCATTCATCAACAGTCAAATCTTTCATGCCGTAAAGTTTATCATCAGTTGCATATTGATACTGGAAACCGAAATCTTTTTCGCCAGCGTTGATTTTCTTCAAATCAGCATAATATTGCACATAACGTTCTGGAGTAAAGGTCTGAGGAGTGTAAGCAGGACCTAAAGGTAATTTTTTTGGCATTTTAGGAGGGAAAGTTTTATCCTTTTTCATAATAATCATTTCATTATCATCATCGATTTCTTCTTCTCTAAGTACTAATTTCTCAATTTGAGTAAAGAACAGATCCCATGGAGTAAATTTGTACTTTGCATGGAATTCAGCTTGTTCTTTTAAACCTGTAATATTGTATTCCCAAACTCTAAAGCCTGAATTGAAAGTGGGGACGATACTAGCTGAGACATGAGCTATTGAATATCTTTCTGAATGGTGACCTGATTTTGATTTCTTCTTTATATCAGCATATAAAGTGTCTCTTAAGGAATCCATATATCTAACTTTATTTCTAGGGGTACCACCCATAATTCTAACTTGTTCATCACCAAAATTTAAAATACTTGATTGGTCATTCACGTCGTCATTGACGTCATCATCATCTTGATAATCATTAATGTTGAAACCTGCAGATGAGAATTCTTTAGGTCCAACCAAAGCATGGATTGATTTATAAGCAGCTTTACTATCCAAAGGAATAAAATGATCAATATTCATATGACCAAATAACCCTCCAATAATAACATCTCTATATTCATGAGTCCAAACAATGTATTTACGCAAGCATGATAAATCATAATTTTTCCCATTTGGAGGAACATGACCTGATAACCAAACTTTCATATTTCTTGCACGCATTTCTTTAAGTACAAACCCCAACCATTCAAATAATTGATACCCGGGTTGTTTTTTCGAATCACAATTATCAACAAGTGGATTGGACTCAAATAAATAAAGAGTATTGATGGAAAGAACGGCCAAATGGTTAGGAATAACCTCTGTAAAAAAGTAAGCACCTTTGTTAAAAGTATGTAATTGAGAAGGTGGAATATAATTTTTCCATAATTTAAACATTTCACGAATCTGTAAAGTTGGACCTGGAGAGAACAAATTGTGAGGGTAGACATCGTTGTTACCCAAAGAAGGAATCAATTCCACATCCATGCTTCTTGAATTTGAATCGTTTGTACTTTTAAAAGTTTCGTAAAGCAAGTCACTCATTTGTTCGTTGATTTTGAAGATATGGTCTTCTGTACGAGGGTATCTACGATCGTTATCATGTCTTGCATTATCACCTGTCCAAACGATGAAATCAATCTTATCACGAAAGTTTTCATTTATCCATTCAATACTTTCTGTCACAAGTTTCATAGGGGAGTCACACCCCAAAATGGCATCCCCATACTCTCCCGCACCCTTGCCGTTATTGTTATCTCCCTTACCAGCATGACACATTTCTTCTGTATCTGAACCGGTACGATAGAAAGGATCCGGGTGCATATCGGTCAAGTGAAGGAACCTTCCATGGACAGTTTGTTCACGAGTTACTCCATCAATTTCTTGAATTATTTTGACAGGGTTCTTTGGTTTAAGACCTAATTTCTTCAAGTTGTCTATTTGAATAGAACTAAGTTGGATTTCTTGACTGTTTATAGTTGGTATTGTGGATGTTTTGTAGGTGTAGGCTTCAGAGATATAGTACAAGCTGTACATACATATTGCTAGTATGACAAGCTTTAGCATGCTTTTATTTGTTTGGAATGAGCGAACGAAACGAGTGAGCGAAACGAATGAGCGAAACGAATGAGCGAGCAAAGCGAGTGAGTGAGTGAGTGAGTGAGTGAGTGAGTGAGTGAGTGAGTGAGTGAGTGAGTGAGTGGGTAAGTGAGTGAGTGAGTGAGTGAGTGAGTGGGTAAGTGAGTGAGCAAGCGAAGAGAGTTAGCAAGCGAAGAGAGTGAGCGAGTGAGTGAGTGAGTGAGCAAGCGAAGAGAGATAGCAAGTGAGTGAGTGAGTGAGTGAGTGAGCAAGCGAAGAAAGTTAGCAAGTGAGCGAGTAAATCGAACCGCGGAGTCGAGTGAGTGAGCAAGCGAACAGAGTGAATCGAACCTGCGAAGCGAGTAAAATAAACATTTTGTTTGAGTTCAAGATGAGAATTACTAAATAGTCCAAGTTTAAGATGAAATTTACAATAGGCAAGTTTAAGATGACAATTACAATATTGATTTTATGATTACAATTGAATAGTTATTTGACAATTGAATAGTTATTTTATATTGAATACTCACTCCAGGACAACTGGATACTCTAATTTTTTATGATTTTTGGTGATTTTTATGAATAAACCATTCAGAGTAATTGTCATTTTAAAACATTTATTCATTTAAAGAAAAAAGACTTACAATGTATATGAATATTTAAATTACAAACTCGTTGCAAACTCAATTACGTAAAGAATGTATATGAATAATTTAATAATTACCAACGAGTGAAGGCTTGTTGCAAACTCAATTACGCAAACTCAATTACGTAGAAAATGTATATGAATAATTTGTATAATTACCAACGAGCGATTACCAACTCGCTTCGCTCGTTGGTCGCTCGTTGGTCGCTCGTTGGTCGTTGCAAACTCAATCACCTATAGAATGTATATGAATAATTTGAATAATCACCAACGAGCGATTACCAACTCGCTTCGCTCGTTGGTAATCCGCGTATGCATTGTTTCAAAAAGGCTCCCGAGTTCCTGAATCAAACAATAATGCAATAACTAGTTATATTTCCCAAACCAGTAGATTTAAAGTGCGATTCATATCCCTACTCAGATATATTATTCCCCAGCGCGATCGCGAAACGTATACTCCTTTGCGACGCGAAAAAACAAAAGGTAAACAGAATATGTACCAATGTTCCCAATTGGTGATTTAATTGCAGGTAATTGCAGTTTGATGTGCATTGAGTTAAATGAATCAATAGGTGAATTTCCCAAAACGGTCAAGATTGACCTTTACATAGTTTAAGATTAAACGTCAAAATTGCGTGGAAATCTGCAATTTATCAATATAAACACAAGAACGCATGGAATATCGCGTTTGGTGTCAACAATCGGCCCTTTCGTTACTTAATTTAACCTTAAACGCAAGTAGTTTAGACCTACATGATGATAGATTTGGGTTAATTCAAAATCAATAGGTGACTTTAATCAAATACCATTTTGGTTCTTTCTTTTTTTCTTTTTATACTTTACTCTATATATTTATAAAGAATTCCCTTGATTATTCAAGACCCTTACATATAATGATGTTTGCACTGACACCAAAGAGACCTCAACTTTCAACTACACAATTTGAAACAAAGACAAGTTTACCTCCTTTATCATCAATACTTGTTCTGCTGGTTCCAAAATTACCTCCAATCCTGGATATTTATAAATGTGCCTTTCCAGCAAATGATTATTCGTTTCAAAATGATTCAAAGGGGAGTTTGAAGGAGAGTTTGTCAAAGACAAGTTCACCAAAGTCATACTCACCAAAGTCATATGACAATATTTTACCAAAAACATATGAGAATACATCTCCAAAAACATATGAGAATACTTCCCCCAAATCATCATATCACAATACCTCACCAAAAACATCATATCACAACACCTCCCCAAAAACATCATACCAAGAAACATTTTCATCACCAAGTGAAGAACACACCTTTGATAAGAAGAGAAAATCACTTTCGGACCTTGGGTCAAATGATAAATCATATGCATTTATTTCTCATTCACCATTAACATTCCCATCACAAGAACCTTCAATAGATAATGCACCATTGGCTCGTCGCAAACGCAGAAGAACCTCACCAAATGAGTTATCTATTCTTAATATAGAGTTTGAGAATGGGTCTACACCAAACAAAATGCGGAGAATCGAGATTGCGAAAAAAGTGAATATGACTGAAAAAGCTATTCAAATTTGGTTTCAGAATAAGAGACAAAGTTTAAGAAAGCAAAGCTCTCATGAAAGAGAAGTTACTGAACTTTTACCTCTTCATCAATCAATGCATCAAAATGTATCTCTGATACCTCACATGTTACCTCATACACCTGCTCAATTAATACCAATCTCAATGCTTTCTACAACTCCATTAAAGCAAACTACTTATGATACCCAAACACCAAACAAAATCGATATGGAATCTTCATTAGATGATTCAATCTTGGTGCTAAATGAAACTAGAAAAAAACAACCAACTTTATTAAACTCAACAACAACTTCAACAATGACCTTTAAACTAACCCCAAACTCAACCAAATTTAAAGAAAAATTTAATGACAAGGAAAACTATCCTCACCTTCCTAAATCTCTCCCATCCTTATTATCTCCGGATCGTGAGGCCTTGAATAAATTAAACCCAAATAGACCTAAAGATGGAATCGCTATACAAAACTTGCTCAGTTTGAGACTGGGTTCATGGTCTTGATGATGAAATTTATTTATTTATAATGTATTATGAAGTTATGATATATGTGTAGATGTGTAGTGTTCCTTTTTGGTGGCTCCATGATTATTGGTGCCCATGATTATTGGTGCCCATGATTTTCTGGCACCCCATCATCCTGTACTGCTTTTGCATCATCTTTGTGTGAGTAACGGTCTTTGATTTTGAGTCAAGTTTATGCGTAATTTGTCAATATATTATGAACAAGTGCGTTGCAATTTTCGTATTGTTTTGGTAATTAATGTTACAAGTTAATGTTTCTGATTGTGATATTATGATTGTATTATGATTGTAATGATTGTTCAATATAAATTTCGGAGTTTATGACATAATCTATTGATCGCTTAATTTATAAATCTTTACACTCATTACAGCCATTTTCGAACATGTTTATAAACATGAGGGTCTTATGCACGCTTAATCTAAGAATCTTATAGTGCCATTTTCGGTTATGTTTATAAACATTAGGGTCTCATGCACACTCTTCACTTTAAATATAAGGCTTCATGCAGAAGCACATGCGGTAATGTGTTGGTTTTTCATCACATTTATGTCATAGCCTTGCACACCCTCTTGTTTACGTGTGGCGTAGACTTGCAAAGTATTGTGTTGGAAATTCCTAAATGGGATTTGGTTGCCAACTACTGTGAGATACAAACGAGCGAAGCGAGTTTGTTGGTGAGTGCGTGAGTGAGTGAGTACGAACTTTTGAGTGAGTACACAGAAATGGCAAACTGAAGGAAATATGTGCGAATAACCTTAAAGAGTAGATGTTGAATTATGCAATTTTATGATCCAACAAAACTTCAATACTAATCAATTGACATAAGAGGAATGAAATGAATATTTTTAAAAGAGAGTATGTTTTTCTACATATGATTTTATGTTAGCTGTAAATTCTGGTTAGGGCTTAATAGCGTTCGAATTTATAGGTGATTTGGTGAAAATGGGTCTATCTCTAGGATCAAAGTGACTAGGGTAGGAGGTTATCTGGATGTTACAAATTGATATAGTGGAACTATTTTGGAAGATTCCTAGGTATAGGCAGTCCATAACGAACGAGCGAACGAGTGAACGAGCGAACGAGCGAACAAGCGAACGAGCGAACGCACTGACTCGCACTCACGCATTTGCACTGACTCGCACTCACTTTGTTCGTTCAGACTCACTCGCACTCGCTTTGTTCGTTCAGACTCACTCGCACTCACGAACTCACCCACTTTGGTCGTTCACACTCTCCCACTTTGTTCGTTCACACTCTCCCACTTTGTTCGTTCACACTCTCCCACTTTGTTCGTTCACACTCACTCGCTTTGCTCGTTCGAGCTAACCAGCATATAGAAGTTCAGTACCTGTGAGTACAGCAATTTCTGGAGAAATGTTGATATGGTTACCATCTAAAGTAACCACCAATAAGGGTGTACCCTAAAATATACCGAAGGTGTATGTCACGGCAGCCGTCATGAACAGCGTAAGTTTTAATGGGAATACAACCTAATATAAACATTATCCGTATACCGCTAATTTGAAGTGGAAATGGCCAAGCAGCAACTCAAACATCACCATTATATTAGTGCTGCAAAGAAATAGTATACAATTAGTGTAGTGTAGAATGTGAATATTTCTGCAAAGGTGTATTCGAATACTGCGAAGGAATAGTATATATACTTTTTGTTTCCAACCTCGCAACCTCACAGCAGCTTTCAAAGATACATCTATCCATAGACTTTTCACAACAGTATACACTTTCGAAAGTGGCTGAGAATATGTGCTAAAAAGGATGGCAAATTCAAACAGCAGACATCTTGGTGTCAATTCAGTATCACTCTGATTCAACTTTACTTTCGTGGGTTGAACGTCTTGCTCAGATTTTTAAACGAACGAGCGAAGCCAGTGAGTGAGGGAGGGAGAACGAACAAAGTGAGGGAGAGAGTGAGAACGAACAAAGTGAGGGAGGGAGTGAGAACGAACAAAGCGAGTGAGTGAGTGAGTGAGTGAGTGAGTGAGTGATTTGTGACTGATTTGTTACCAACTGACTGACCGAGTTTGAGTCAGCTCAATACTAATTGTACGCTTTGAATTTCATCATCGGTACCAATATCCAATACTCTTCTCTTCTCTAGTCTTTGGTGTTTTGGGTTGGTTGCAAGCTGAATGTGATTCTGTCCATTACCTCAATCCAAATGAATTGAGCCCATTATTTTGTAACGCAGTAATCACACTATTGGTATGTATTGGCTATACGTATTGGTACAAACCGTTTGCCTGTCAAAATAAATTGGTAGCGCGCAAACAATCAACTGTCAATCTTTGTTGCACACAGAACATAAATATGTAGTCCACTTGGTAGCGCGCCCTCAGCTTGTAAATCTTCAATGCACATATATAGTCAACTTGCCACCTGAGCACCACTACTTTTATGAAGCTACAATTAACTAGTTATTACTGTTCTGTTGTACCTGATTTGTTGTAAGCTGGTATCTGATGGGGTTTTTTTTTTAGGGATTTTGGAACCTTTTTAATGAAAAGTACATTAATTCCCAATGCTTTGGTTGAGTACATGAAATTTTTCATCAAGATAACCTTGGTAGTGGTTCATCTGTCGCGTAAACTTGGTGGCATTACGTGTTTACAGGTTATTAGTGGTTGGTTGTACAAGATATCTTGGTGGCACTTGACGTTTTGGTGTCAATTTACATTATGAGGGAAAGAGTGCGTGGGTGAGTAGGTGCGTGAGCTCATACTCACTTTGTTCGTTCACACTCAATCACTTGAACCATTTGTTCGTTCACACTCACTCACTCACTCAAAGCATATTTGCAAACCTCTCAAGACCCGTACCACAATAATTTAACCTGTAGAGATGGTGAGTGGTATTCGATTGGCAGTTTGTTTGCTATATATCAATATTTGATAGTAATTTGTGTGTGAATGACACGTTAAGAAAGATATTGTGAAGAGAGAATACATAAACTTGGTGTCGACATCATAAATCTTGGTCATGACATCATAACAATCATATTCAAATCATAGCAATTAGTATATAAATAATACTTTCAATAACAAGTATATCCTTACAACTACTAATCCCTTTATCCCTCCTAATGCTTCATACTCTAGATGCATACTCTAGATACACATAGTACACATCTCCAAACAATCTATTACTGTTGCAAACTTCCTGCATAAAAGGTGAGTGAAAGTCAGCTTAAACCACTCACACGCAGTACTATTTTTCCCAGTCTCACTCATACTGCTTCAGTACTATTCAATACCTATGTTCACAAACCATTTCTGAAAAATTTCATTGCTCACACTACACTACACCTGGGTAAACGTATGATATATTAAATTACATGTAAGCGCACAAGTGACAAAGAATAACTTAATAATGAATTTAACGACCACGGGAGGTGGTCTTGGTGTGTTGACCTCTGACCTTAAGACCCCAGAAGTGTCTGATACCACGGTGAGATCTAACCTTCTTCAACTTTTCCAAGTCATCTCTCAATTTGGATTCCAAGTTGTTAGCTAAGACGTGGTAGTCCTTACCGTCAGTTTGGTCCTTTTGTCTGTTCAAGAACCAAGCTGGAATCTTATAGTTGGTTGGGTTTTGCATGATGGTGACAATTCTTTCCAATTCTTCTTGGGTCAATTCACCGGCACGCTTTTGTAAGTCAACATCAGCCTTCTTACAGACCAAGTTGGAGTATCTACGACCGACACCTCTGATCTTGGTCAAAGCGTACATGATCTTAATTCTACCATCAATGTTGGTGTTCAACAAACTAAAGGTGTTAGTAGATGGTTATATGGGTGGGTGTATTGGGTTGTGTTTTAACATACCGTAAAATGTGTTGGAAGGAACCTTCTTCTGAGACGACTAACGACATATTGACTTCAATGGTACTATCACAAATAAAATTTCAAAAGGTTTCGAAAATTTTAACCAGTATAGAAAATTTTCCTCGCACTGTGTCACAGAATCCATCTGCTCCCATAACCTAGAGAGTATATGCAGGTTGGAATGGAAAATGCACGACTATTTGATCGTTTAAATGGTCACCGCAAAGCCCTAAGTAAGGTCACGTGGACGAACGAACAAACGAGCGAAGCGAGTGAGTGAGTTCGTGAGTTAGTTAGTTCGTGAGTGTTAGTTCGTTCGTTCGCTCGTTCGTTCGTGAGCTGATTAAAGGCTCACATTTGATTTATGGATAATGATTTTCAATATGCTATAGCCAGTCACATGGGGTGAGCTGTGTACGTGTTTGGAAGATTACTAACAGCATTATCACTCTTATCATATCATGATACTTTTTATTAGATGACACTTGAGAATTCCACGTTTTGGAAATTTCACCACTACACTCATAATACACTTTGTAGCATTATTTGTAATCACCACAACACTCATCGTAAACTGTAACATTATTCGTAATCACCACTCTCACACTTGGCTATTGCAAGACAAACAAAGAGACATTCAAAGTGCTGATTCATAGGCTGCGAAATAATTGATCCAAGGCTGCGAAATGTAGTTTGATTACACTATGGATGAAGCGTGAAGAAATTAACCATAAAGACACCTAATCTCGAACGAGCGAAGCGAGTTCGTTCGCTTGTTCGCTTGTTCATTTGTTCATTTGTTCATTCGTTCGTTCATTCGTTCATTCGTTCATTCGTTCGCTCGTTCATTCGTTCGCTCGTTCATTCGTTCATTCGTTCGCTCGTTCATTCGTTCGCTCGTTCGCTCGTTCATTCGTTCGCTCGTTCGCTCGTTCATTCGTTCGCTCGTTCGCTCGTTCATTCGTTCGCTCGTTCGCTCGTTCATTCGTTCGCTCGTTCGCTCGTTCATTCGTTCGCTCGTTCATTCGTTCATTCGTTCCTTTTAAGCTTTGCTTTAAGCTTTGCTTTAAGCTCTCTCTCTCACTCACTCACGAACTCGCTTCGCTCATTCGTTCGCTCGCTCGCTCGCTCCTACAACTCCAAACTTCATTCGATAGTCCCCATTCATTTATTAAATATATACAATCAAACAGTATAAGAACCAATCATCCATTGTAAAGCAGGCAATTCAATATACACTCTATTAGCTCTTAAGAGGTCCCTAACTTCAACAACTTCCTTATTCAAGACGTCAGCCTTTTTACCAAGATATTCAGTTGATTCAATCAAGTTTGTTCTTTGGTCATTGGTGATGAATAACAAATTCAACTTTTGTAAATCATGTTCTTCAACAAACATTTTTGTTGCATTTTGGTAGTTGTATTTGAAATCCACGATATCGGAGTCGTATTCTATTATATTTGATTTATGATCAGCATGACTTCCTACAATGAACAATCTTCCGTTTCTATAGTGTTCGGCTAATGCGTTTTGGTATGCTTTGGCGTAAATCTTTCTTGGTAATTGTGTTGACCAGTCATGTCCTGCTTTAATCCCATGAGCTTTTAATCCATTATCTTTAGTAGGCGAGTTGGCATCACCAGTTCTGGCTCTACCACTACCCTTTTGTGGGAAAAGCTTTCTATTTGAAAATGGCTTATCCCCTTTGGTTGGTACGTTTCCTGATCCAACTCTGGCTTTATCTGCTTCGTATACAACGGCACTCCATAAAAAGTCTCTTCTCAATGGTCCATCAAAGTACAGTGCTGGAAGTGGTACGAACCCTTGGGGTTCCAATGAAGGAAAGGTCCTTAATGTAGCTAACGTGAACTTGGGTGGTTGCATCACCTTGAACGTGCTACCAACGCTGGTGGCTAACCTACGTGTGGTGTTAAGCATTGATGGAAATTTTTATACTTTTTTTGCATGGTCGCGGATCTAAAAGACATTACAAGCACAGTTTAATCTACACTTTATGAGGTGAGCTATATTTAATCGCAGTAGTTGTACACTGTGAATGTCGATTCGCCCACTGTATTACACCATACGAGCGAAGGAACGAGCGAAGGAACGAGCGAAGCGAGTGAGTGAGTGAGTGAATGAGTGAGTGAGTGAGTGCGTGCGTGAGTGATTGAAAGAATACCACCATCGCAGGAGCAAACGAGTACGTACATAAATGAGTGAACGAGCACGATCGAAACAAACGAACAAACGAACAAACGAATAAATGAGTGAGCGAGTGTAATTAACGTTGCTCTAATGCTGCGAAGCAGCAGCTGCACACTATAAATCTCGCTTCGCTCGAATGCTGCTTCGCAGCAGCTGTACACTATAAATCTCGCTTCGCTCGAATGCTGCTTCGCAGCAGCTGCACACTATAAATCTCGCTTCGCTCGAATACTGCTTCGCACCACTGTATTACACTATGAATCTCGCTTCGCTCCTTCGCAGCATTTAATCCTATTTTTTATTGGTATTCAAAACAAATTTATATTGAAACTTCATCATGTCCTGCAAGTACATTCATGATAAATGTCTATTATGCAGTTCGTTTTCTCCATCACTGTCAATCACAAAATCCTCTACATCTGGAGCTTCGCGATCACCCATCTCTATATCTTCGTAAGGTTGGGCTGATGGAGCCGGGGTATATCTACCTCTATTATCTGACCCAGTCAACTTGTTTATGGTTTTAGACAAGAATCCTTGATTTTTTTGTCGTTGAAATTCAGGATCATCTTCTTGAAATCTTCTCAACTGGTCGGCCCATTGTACGTTTTTCTTTCTTGATGCCCCACTGTTTAAAGTACTCAGGGATGGCATTTTGATGATTGAGGATGGTTTTCTGTAGTGGGTGGTGTAAATTACCCAAAGACTCCATCCAACAGCCAGGAAAAGGATAATTTCAATCAAGAACATCCAACGTTCTGGGATCGTGGTGGAGGATGAAGATGATGGTGAATCACTGGTGGATGATTCTAGTTCAGAAGGGTCTTTATGTTCACCTGTTGATTTATCACCTGTTGGTTTATCACCTGTTGGTTTATCAAGTGTTGGTTTATCACCTGTTGGTTTATCACCTGTTAATTTATCACCTGATGATTTATCACCTGTTAATTCATCACCTGTTGATTCATCAGGCTTTGACACTTTATGCATACGTGAATATCTTTCACCAATGGAATACGTCTTCACTTTCAATTTAATATGAATATCAGATGCTTCATCATAATTCCCAACCACAATGTCAATTAAAGCCCGGGATATCTCAGGTACATCATAAGGAACCATATGAGAGGCATCAAATACATTAATAAAGGTCAAGTTACGTTCCGAACGAATGTATCCCGCAACCTCATTATCATGAACCCAATCCTTGATTGGTGAATTATCACCAAACCCAGTGATACCATTCCAAGTCAATTTCTTAATCATATTTTCAGTACCAATATAGTTACAAATCACATCTCTATTCCCATTAAATAACACTATTGGTAATCTTTCAAGTAATTTAGGGAAAAGATGAATGGATGGTGCCGTTTTTTCAACTTGAAGATTTTGACTCACTTTCGAAGCACATTCTCTCCAACGAACTTGATTCTTTAAATTAAGACCTTTCATCACACTTGGTTGACGTAAAAATGACGTAACGTGAGGTAACTCAAAAGGCCAATTGGCTCCACATGCCGGATACAGATCAGTAAGCGTGTAATCATACACATTTAAACATTGTTCATTTCCAAGACGACTGGTCAGACTGTATAAAATTTTGTTTAAAATCGACTCACATAAATCACTGTTAACTTCAAAATCATGTAATTCACCATCAAAATTAGCATCGATTTTATCAACAATCTTTTGACATTGCTCTTGTAATTCAACTAATTCAAACCAAGAAGGGTCCGATGTGGTGACAAGCCCTGATTGGACAGCAAATTGTAAATAGGAAAGCGATTGCTCATTAGGAGAAATCCATCCATTACCAATCATCAAACTATGTAATTTAAACACACGACCTTGTTTCTCACCTGAAACAACTTTATCGTTATGCTCCAAGATAGCAGTAGCAATGTATGGTATATATTGACCAGCAAAACTCTCTCCCCCCAAAATCATATCATTCTCAATATCTTCAGGGAACATATCATAGTATTTGTCTAAAAATGTAATAAACGTTTCCGAAACGTCAAACATGTCCGAGGAGTATTGATCTCCATAACTAAACCCCGTGCCAATTGGCTGATCTACAAAAACGAGATCTGTAAGTTTATGCCATGAACCATTATTATACGTCACTTGCTTATCATTATTGATACGAAATGGACCTAATTCCAAAAGGGCTCCATCCATCAGAGAACATCCAGGTCCTCCATTGAACCAAAACATGGTTCTTTTTGTATTCTCTTCAAGTCTCTTTTCATTATCAGAATACCTCCAAAAAAACATGTTGGTATTGGTTTCAGATGATAACTCAATTTGGCCTGAATGCATCAATGGCAAATCATCTTTAGCAATATTCTCCTTCATTCCTGGAAGCGTCATCACCAAGTATCTGTCACTAGGTGACCCAGCTTTGTTGGGGAAACTGAGCGCAACAACTGCATGGAAGAATATCAATATATACTCACGTAACATGATACTTTTTTTTTTCTCCCTCCAATTCGGTCCCTGTCTCTTGGATAGTTTGAATATTGATGATTAATTCTTTTCTATGCTCTGGGTTGGTATGGGCACGACAGTACAAACGAGCCAAGCGAGTTTGTATATGAGAATTAGTTAGATTTCGAACGTGTTGCACTGTCAAGTTTATACATATACATGTGTGTTTGAATATACATATGTGTTTGAATGTGTATGTTTGAATGTGTATATGTGTTTGAATGTATATATGTGTTTGAATGTACAAACGTGCTTTATATATTCAATTATTGATCTAAAGAGTGAATAACCATTAAACAACACTTGCTTCCCTTAAATCAATATATTTGTAAACTAGTATCATGGAGTTGTGCACTTGCATACTACAGATCACTAAATCGTAAAACAATGCCTGGCTCCGCACATATTGTTCTTTAGAAAATCAAATATGAACGAGCGAACGAACGAGCGAACAAACTGCTGCGAAGCAGCATAACGAGCGAAGCGAGAATATATTCGGAACAAACCACTGCGAAGCAGCATAACGAGCGAAGCGAGAATATATTCGGAACAAACTACTGCGAAGCAGCATAACGAGCGAAGCGATATACATAGTTGAACAAACTACTGCAAAGCGAGAATATAGTCGGAACAAACTACTGCGAAGCGAGAACATATAACAAACTGCTGCAAATCGAGATACATAGTTATTAACATTAAAACCCAAGGATTTTATTTGCAGTTTGTTTTTAATTCTTGGTGTGTAGCACTAGCTAAACCAGTCTTTGTCCAATGCTCTCTCCAAATAAGATTCTCTCATTAACTGCTTGCTTCTTAAACAATATTTCATTTTTATAGCAAATACATGAACCCAGTGCTCGTCATTGAAAACTTGTGTATGGCGAACGAACGAACGAGCGAGCGAAGCGAGTGATTGAGTGAGTGAGTGAGTGAGTGAGTGCGAAATTTTGAGTGAGTGATTTGCAATACGGGTCTTTAGCGGTTGGTTTCATAATGGAACGAGCGAACTCACGAACTCACGAACTCTCACTCACTACATGCACTCACTCACTCACTTACGCACTAACCTCACTGCTGGTTTGTATAAAGAATTCGCTCACTCACTCACTCACTCGCTTCGCTCGTGTCGCCTCGCTCCTAGTCAGTAAATCCATTACTATAGATACAGGATTTTTAGGATTACAATAAATACAAATGGTATTGAACAAAGAATATCATACTTGTAAAACATACTAAAATACTTGTTCTGTGTGTTAATTAGCCCCAAATATAGGAACTAAATAAGTAATTAGTCAAATCAACTCTACACTGATTGAACTCTTGATTCACAATCAAAGTGAATGAGTGAGTGTATGGGTGCGTGAGTGAGTGAGTGCGTGCATGTAGTGAGTGTGAGTGAGTGTGAGTGAGAGGGAGTGACAATGAGAATGAGAGGGTGTGAGAGGGTGGCCTTACATCTATCTGCTTTAAAGTTTACAAGTCGGTACAAGGGACGTACACCATGAATCGGGCCTCATTTAAATCAAATTGCCTGTACATTACGTTAATTACACAGCAGTCATATTGTCAACTAGTGTTGGTTTGCAGTCATATTGTCAACTCTTAAAGTCGCTTCGCATTTTTTCATCTTTCATCTGTCACCCTGTCATAGTATCATTTCACCAACATGTAACTTTATTTCACCAACCGAAATGTACGTATTGATGATTGATAATTCCAGGTCAAATTGGAGGAACTTGGCCATTTTGTGGTACAATTCAATCACTCACTTGGTTATTTTCGCACTAACTCACTAGCTTCGTGAGTGAGAGAGTATCGCCTTATTTCAAATTACCTACACTTGATTTACGATAGGCAATACCACACTAATCACCAAATTCATGAAACTAACCTCACGAACGAACGAGCGAGCGAGCGAAGGAGCGAACTAACTCACGAACGAACTCACGAACGAACTCACGAACTAACTCACTCACTCACGAACTAGCTCACTCACTCACGAACTAGCTCACTCACTCACTCACTCACTCACTCGCTTCGCTCGTTCGTTCAAAGGGAGGTAACAGTACAAGCAAACAGACTTGAACGAGAGAATAATGGCTTCCACCTTTGTTGTGGATGGCTGCGAAAAGAGAATAAAGGGCACTCACGCACGAACTTTAATTTGCTACTCACGAATGAATTCAAACTCGCTACTCACGAACGAACTCACGAACGAACTCATGCACTCACTCACGCACTCACTCACGCACTCACTCACGCACTCACTCACGCACTCACTCACGCACTCACTCGCTTTGCTCGCTCAGCCACCTTGGATGTTAAGCACAGATAAATCATCTTAACCCATTTCATAAGCATCAAATTAAACTGTAGCACCAGACATATCAAGGAAATTACATGAAAAAATTCAAACATCAGATATGATTGTCAGTCAGAGTATAAGAATATAAGAATATCTCACTCATTCACTCACTCACTCACGAACTCACTCACGAACTCACTCACTCACTCACTCACTCACTCACTCACTCGCTTCGCTCGTTCGCTTGACTGAAATGAGCCATTGAGTCTATAGTTACCATTTGAGATACATATGTCGTTGCCTATTTCAAATTAAAAGAATTTGCTACTCACTCATTCCTTTCACTCAGAATAGTAATACAAGTAAATAGTGTTGGTAATATGTTATTTTGGATGTGGGGTATTTACCCAAATACATATTTTGTTGGTGAGTGAATTAATAAGACACTAACTTGGTTTTACGATAGGTATGAGCTTGACTGATGGAGAGTCGTAAGTGAGCTTAATGTAGGACGTTTTTCAGTCACAGGAACCTTTGCATAAGGCAAGAAAAAGTGAAGGGAGGACCTTTGCAAGAAAAAATGATGAAGAAGGAGCAAGTGAGTGAGTGAGTGAGTGAGTGAGTGAGTGAGTGAGTGAGTGAGTAGTTGATTTATATACTATTAATTCCAATACTATTTATATGATATTTTAATGATCTCAATACAGATTTCAATTGAGTGAGCTCGTGAGCGAATTCTTTATACAAACCGGCAGTGAGGTTAGTGCGTGAGTTCGTGAGAGTGAGTAAGAGGGTGTGACAATTAGAAATGAGAGTGAGAGAAAGAGGGTATGAGAGGGTGGCCTTATATCTATCTGGTTTAAAGTTTGCAAGTCGGCACAAGGAACGTACACCATGAATCGGTCAGAAAGAAAAAACATCAAGGATATGATAGTCAGTCAGAATATAAGAATATAAGAATATAATAATATCTCACTCATTCACGCACTCACTCACTCACTCAAAAGTTCGCTACTCACGCACTCACGCACTATTAACATAGGTGGGTTTCAAAGCAAGAAACTATACAAATAGGAAATTTTAATAGTGAAATCACAATAGTATTAAATTATAAAAATTAATAGAAATGGATACCCACTCATTCGATACTCGGTCATTGGCGACTCAATCATTTGCTAACCATTCATTCGGTCCTCACTCACTCACTCACTCACTCGCTTCGCTCGTTTGCTAACCATTCATTCGCTCCTCACTCACTCACTCACTCGCTTCGCTCGTTCGCTCGTTTGTTCGCTATTGACTCAACGGCTCAACATGCCAAATATTCTCAGCATACTCATCAATACATCTATCACTCGAAAAAAATCCCATATTAGCAACACTCAAAACAGACTTCTTAACCCAATTGTGCAAATGCACACTATCCTTTTCATCACCTCCATTGTGACCATAAACCTTTTCCAATTTTTCATGAGCCTCCAAGAACAAATCAAAGTCATCACTAACCAAGTAATGATCACCATGATGACGAATACCATCAATCAATGTATGATATTCATCTGGAGAACCAAATTGACCACTCTCAATAGATCTGAAAACAAGTTCCAAACTCTCAGGAATCTTAACTCCTTCGAAAATGTGTTTATGTCTCAAATCTTCAACAGATTCAGCCAATTTACCAAACAAGAAAATGTTTTCTTCTCCAATTTCTCTCGTGATTTCAACATTGGCCCCGTCAACAGTACCAATAATCAAACCACCATTCAAGGCAAACTTCATGTTGGATGTTCCACTGGCTTCGGTACCTGCAGTTGAAATGTGATTACTCAAGTCCGAACCTGGGGTGATGATTTCAGCTTTCGAGACATTGTAATCTGGAATGAAGACAACCTTGAGTAATTCATCAACATCCTTATCGTTGTTAACAACGTCTCCAACCTTATTAATCAAGTGAATGATGGTTTTGGCCATGTAGTAACCAGGAGCAGCCTTACCACCGAAAATGGAAGCTTTTGGAATAAAGTATTTATGTTTGATTTCTTCAACACTGACACCTTTCAGAAGTAATTCCTTTATACGCAAATATCTGTAAATGACAGCAAAAATGTTAAGTTGTTGTCTTTTATATTCATGAATTCTCTTAACTTGGACATCAAAGAGAACGTTTGGGTTCAATTCAATGCCAGTTTCTTCCTTGATCAAGTTTGCCAAACGGCGTTTATTTTCAAATTTGATGCGATCCCATTTGATTAAGAAATCTTCATCATCAACAAATTGTTCTAATTTTTTCAAGTTACCCAAGTTGGTGAGATATTCATAGTTTGGATCATTCAACTTTTCACTAATCAATTTGGATAATGATGGGTTTGCTTGTCTTAACCATCTTCTTGGGGTGACACCATTGGTGACGTTAGTGAATTTCTTAGGACCGAACACTCTAACAAAATCTTTAAAAATGGTTGTTCTAATCAATTCCGAATGTAATTCAGCAACACCATTAACTTTATGAGATCCCACAATAGCCAAATAAGCCATTCTAACGGATTTTGGTGAATTCTCTTCAATAACAGAAACTCGACTTAAAAGTTCACGATCATCAGGGAATCGATGTTCAACATCTTTTAAGAAATAATAATTGATTTCATATATGATTTCCAAATGACGTGGGAGTAAATGACCAACCAAATCAACAGGCCATTTTTCTAACGCTTCAGTCATCACTGTATGGTTTGTGTATGCAAATACACTGGTTACAATACTCCAAGCATAGTCCCATTCCAAGCCTTCCAAATCAACAAGAATACGTTGAAGCTCAACAATAGCCAATGTTGGGTGTGTATCATTCAATTGAATAGCAACTTGATCTGCAAACTTTTCCCATTTGTTCTTATGAGATTTTTTAAATCTACGAACAATATCATGAAGAGACGCAGCCACCCAAAAATATTGTTGGGCCAATCTGAGTTGCTTACCACTTTCAAAATTATCGTTAGGGTATAATACTGAGGTGATGGCTTCTGCACGTTGTTGAGCAGCCACAGAGTTTTGATAATCACCGGCATTGAATTTAGAAAAGTCAAATTCATTGGTTGGTTTGGCATTCCAAAGTCTCAAATTATTTGTGGTTTCGGTATTGTAACCCGGAATTGGGTAATCTGCAGCCACGGCTAACACACGTTCCCCACCACGCCAAACCTTACGAGGTTTACCAGTATTTTGATCATATTCTTCATAGACATAACCATAGAAATCCACTGGGATTTGGATTTCTTGACGATCAATTTCCCATGGATTAGCATATTTAAGCCAATAATCGGGTGTTTCAACTTGATACCCATCAACGATTTTTTGCTTAAAAATCCCATATTGATAGTTTAAACCATACCCCCAACCCGAGTAGTTTTTCAGTGAGAGGGAATCCACAAAACATGCAGCCAAACGACCCAAGCCACCATTCCCCAACCCTGCGTCATCTTCCTGGGCCAAAACATCTTCCAAATGGAATCCCAATTCTTTCAAAGACTCCCCAATGGTATCTCTAGCCTTAAGGTTGATAATAGCATTATCCATTGCACGTCCCATCAAGAATTCCAACAGTAAATAATAAACACGTTTACCATCCACAATGGTTTGCTTTTGTTGAGTGTTGGACCAATCAATAAGTAATGCATCACGAACAGTATTGGAAGCTGCTTGATATGCTCCAAGATCATCACAATTATACATACTTCTTGCAAGAGTAGTTTCAACATGTCTCACAAAGCTCTCTTCAAAAGCTTCCTTGGACTCGAGAGAATTGGACTTGGATCCATGCCCATTACGAAGCTTGGAATATTGACTCCAAACCTTCTTGGCACTCTCTGGAATCCCAGAGTCAATGGATACAATTTGATTTGGTGTGAACCCAGTATTGGTTCTCTTGAGCTTGGGAGCTGGCAACTCAGATGGTGTTAAATAATCACCCATTCCTCTTGTCTAAAATTTCTAATTTTCAAAGGGGGGAGGAGGGGGCTACATGCAGCTTTCTTATATGAATCTCCGAACACTCCTGCCCGTGGCTTTCCAGAACTTTAATTGTACGCAGGTAAGGGGGACAATTGCTACACATTTATTATTTCCCAAACGGGATAATTACTGCACAATCTGCGATCATGTGTGGGCCAGCAGATTATTCTATTGTGGATATCCAATGGAGTAGTTTTGTGAATGGCAATCTAGAGTAGTATTGTGGATTGTTTATTGTGTTTAGGTTGCTGAGTTTAGTGTGTAGTGTGATTAGAGTGAATAGAGTGATTAGAGTGATTAGGGTGATTAGAGTGTGTACAGTGTGTATAGTGTGTACTGCTTACTGTGCTTACATTGCTCACTTTACTTACTTTGCATAGTATAATCACTTATTTACTTTGCTTAGTTTGCTCACTTTACGTACTTTGCTCACTTTACGTACTTTGTCACTATATATAATTATATTCTTGTGGTATACTCTATTCTCGCGTTATACCAGCACATTTATAATACACTATACAAAAATAGTTGATCAGAAACTATTATTTAAACCTAAATATAAACAGAAGTGTAAGCTATGCTCGTTTGCAAACAACAACAATGTTTATTACTCGCTATAGTCGTTACAGATGGCACGCAAGCTTACAACAATAAATTGATATTCCAAATGTAGTCACCTCTATTCAGACAAAGTTTGTAAATGAGTAACTGATCTTGACCCAACTCATCTAGAACACTTAATTATTTGGGAATTTATAAGAAAATTCAAAAATATCGAAACTGTATCTCGAACGAGCGAACGAACGAGCAAAGCGAGTGAGTGAGTGAGTGAGCAAGACATGCATATTCTCTTCTTATTCTAATATTCAAAATCTAACCAAATTCACTTATCACTTTATCCTTGATCGTATGATTGCTTACTTATTGCATGCTTTTTCGTGTACTTTTTCGTATGCTTCTTCGTATGCTTTTTCGTATGCTTGTTCGATGCTTGTTCGCAGTCTTGTTCACATCAGATATTTGTAAATGCATACCGAATTAAACTAACCATTTGTTTATCAGTCTGAGCAGTAAATAGGTGGCTGATTATTGGCTGATTTGATCATAAGATGTAAGAGATGTGTAATAGGCCATTGATGGTTTCTATTGGCGAACAGCTTTTCGCAACGAACGAATGAGCGAAGCGAATGAGTGAGCAGTGATATGAGAATAAATGTGATGAATAAATGTGATGATAATATGTAAGTTATTGCGGTACGAGTTATTACAATAGTATAGTCTTTGCTCGTTCGTGAGTAAGTTCGTTCGTGAGTAAGTTCGTTTGCTCGTTCGCTCGTTCGTTCGCTCGTTCGTTCGCTCGTTCGTTCGTTCGCTCGTTCGCTCGCTCGTTCGTTCGCTCGTTCGTTCGCTCGTTCGCTCGCTCGTTCGTTCGCTCGTTCGTTCGCTCGTTCGTTCGTTCGTTCGCTCGTTCGTTCGCTCGTTCGCTCGTTCGTTCG